>JAPFRM010000321.1:0-23788 GCA_030778325.1 Beauveria medogensis
TTGAGTAGATTTGATTTTGCGAAAATCCCGATTTGATTTCGATATATTTGAAAATGATTTATTTGTTTGCATTGCAAGTCTGCCCACATTCAACCCCCCCCCCCCACCCCACCCTCCCCCCTACACTTTACCATACTGCTATCTCAAGGCCAGCGATCCAAGCTTGAAGATATCAGCATCAGTAAGTTGCAGGGTATCACAACCATTACCGAAGAGCAAATCGCAGAGACCATACCCTGCTCTGCGCGAACCGTGTGTACCGCTCGACAGACCATCATGCAACATGCTACCATTGGGCCCTCTCGAAAGGCCATGGGCCGAGTAAACAGGCCCAACCTCCTTCATCCTAGTGCAGAATCTACCATATCTGTTGCCCGAGTGTCGATCCATCCATGGGGTTCACAGATTGGTACCCATGTTCGTTCTCGCAAGGAGCTTCTTCTGATGTCGAGATGTTTGCTTTCGAAGTATGGTTTCCCAACACGCCATACAGTGAGAAGGTTGACGGCGGTTGAGATGAGAGAGAGCTTCCATGTCGAAAATGAGCCGACTCTCAGTATATATGCCTCTCTGTATCTAAGAACAACTGCAAGACCAGGGTGTTCCCACAGTTGCCTGACAGGCGGCGTTTTCTGCAGCCAAATCGCCCATTGTTTTCCAGCAGTTACAGGGTGGGCAAGGTGGTGGCGGGGCTGGAGCTGGAGCCGGGTTACTCCCGCGGACAATAACTAAAGGTAACGGGAGGAAAAAAGGGAAAAAGAAGAAAGCATGAGCCTGGCTGGCTAAGAGACTCGAAATAGCCACAGCAAGGCCGGCCTTCATGATGGTGGATTGAAAGATAGGTTACAGTGTGAGGTGTTTTGAGGGTGAGGTGTTTGGAGTGCAGAGGTGGTACGCGGGATGGGAAGGGACTCATCATATTGTAGAGGTGGCATACAATATATAGGGTCTTCCCCCATCTCGACCTGATGGGTACTCTCACAAAATCGGGCTTTTTCAATCCTGAGAAAACAAGAGGCAATGGCTGGCTGAAGCCGCTCGGCCCGGTCTGTCAATGGCATCCCGCAATCTGATAGGCCAGTTTTGTCTCAATAGCGCAGAGGACCCTGAAATCTATCTGCCGAAAGTTGTCTCGGTTCAGAGATGCATTGGCGGGGGGCGGGTGGCGGGCTGAAAGAGCTTAGTTAGGACGGCATATAGAGATGAGCTGAGTCTCAGCTGTAGATTAATCCTCTGCGTAGTCGAATTAGAATTAGACCTTGCCGAGACTTGGTCTTAGACAAGTTGGTAGAGAAAGATGTTGAACGCATTGGTACGGATAGTCAACTTAAGGCACATGTGAACTGCCGTCGCCAGTGCCGCGGTCAGATAGAATGGCGGAATGACAATGAACGCGCGAAAGAAACAGCGCAGACTTCCGAGCACGATAATGATAGATCATCTCTTCCGGCGCAGCTGACACAAGACATGCGTCGTAAGACTCCGAGGGGGCATTGAATTACGAAGCGAGAAGGCTTGCGCCATCCAGCTGACCAGAGGTCATCAATACTACATGGCCATTTTCCTCAAAGCCAGAATTCCCACCGACAGTACCATTATATAAGTCGGACAGGACATCGCATAAAAGCAGCTATTGACTTGCTCTCACCATCACCGTCAACACGCTTATTATATTACAGCCTTCATCACTTTCTAAACATGCAGCTTCCCAACTCTGTGAAGTTGCTGTCGCTGGCTATCTTAGTGGTGCCAGCTGTCACGGCGCTTGACTGCGTCAATGAAGTTGATCACAAGAAGGAGTACACAAGGTGAGACTCCAATAATGCCCGCGCGCATCTCTATCATTGTCCTTCAGTCGCTAACAACATTGTATAGCAATGGCAAGGTCTACAAGCTTTACTGCAATAGCGAGATCAAACCGCTTACGCCTGCGGAACGTAACAGCAACGTTGCGACCGCTGAAGAATGTGCCGATCTTTGCGCTCAGAAAAGCGACTGCCGCCATGCTTTCTACGCTGCGAAGAATAAGATCTGCTTTTTGAGGCCCCCACAGACCTCAATAAGGGAGAAGTTCTTCCAAAACATGGTTGCCAGTGTTGGTAATTCTTGGGGCTGGATTTACGATCGCGAAGCACCTGGCAACCAGGGAGGCACTCCTGGAGGCACTCCTGGAGGCACTCCTGGAGGCACTCCTGGAGGCAGTCCTGGAGGCAGTCCTGGCAATCAGGCAGAATACGACTGTACAAACAATCGGGACCATAAGAAACTGTTTTCTATGTCAGTAACATCCTTCTACTTATGGTTCTACACTTCTAACAACCTTGCGCAGCAATGGAAGAACTTTCGAGCTCCTCTGCGGATATGCCAACCATTCTCCAGGCTACGAGACGATCCCGAACGTTAACTCCTTGAAAGCTTGCGCTGAAAGGTGCGCTCTTGATTCGAAGTGCGGAAATGCCGAGTACCACATCTCCAGCGGCGCTTGTGAGCTCGAGCCAGACAATAATCCCGTCGTCACCCCCGGCTACCATCTCTGGGTTCCCAAGTTCTGCCCAGATACGCCCCGAGCTCAGAACGCGGTCACCAACCCTCCACAGACAACTGATCTCAGCTGCCCCATGAGTAATTATGATCGAGTCTTGACACTAGATAAGTACTTTCTAATACATCTTAGATGATGGACATATCTACGAAGGGGTAGACGGCACATGGTATTATATACAGTGTTGTTCTGACTCTAGTGCCGCTGTGGTCACAGGCTTCGCGGCGGCCCAAAACCACAAGGACTGTCTTGATAAGTGTTCTCTTGATGAGAAGTGTTCTAGGTATTTCCCCCCCTGCTCGTTCGATACTAGAGCCCTTGCCTAACCTTGACAGTGTCTCTTTTGATACTACTGCTGTGAACAACTGCAAGTTTTATGGACCTGGAAACTACTCTACCGTTCACAAGCCTGGTATTCACCACCACTACGCTACCAGCCCGCCCACGTCGGCACCCGACCACTTCGGGTCCAAGAGGTGTTCCACAGAATGCCCGGAGGCGGATGGACAGATTTTTGCAAGTCCTACCGGAGAGGTACGTGGATAGAAAACACCAAGCATTGGTGCATGCCTTGCTAACGTTTCAACAGAACTTTGTCATGTCTTGCAAAAAGCGTCATGGTACTACGTACCTCAAAGACGTCCCAGACCGATACCCGTCGTTTGCATCATGCATGACAGCATGTGGTGCCGTGCCCGCTTGCCAGAGTGTTGACTACGAGCCCAAGACAAACAACTGCTACTTCAGCACCAACTCCAAGTCGCCCACCATTGCGGCTAAAGCCTTTATGAGCGCCCACTCTGCAGGGTGCTCTGGTGCGTGCGCAGGATGTGCTGATGACAGCTGCAAAGACCTCGAGAAAGGCCCCCTCGGTCCTAGAAAGTATGGCTGCCCCGCCAACCATGGTAAGCCTATTACGGTTAATGGCGTAGATTTCCAAGTGGCCTGTCAGCATGCCATCAACAGCCATCCATACACCCAGGTCACAGCGGGGAGCTATGAAAAGTGCATCGAGCTTTGCGCTGCCAACGCCGACTGTGGTGGCGCGAATTGGATCGGCACGACGTGTTACCACCACCCGGACAACAATGCGGATGGTAGTTCTGCGTTTGTCCATCAACGTGCTGACTCGGACGCTTACGTCAAGATCCCTGGTCATCTCTACAACTCCCTAACCCAGGCGTCGTAAAGCTCGTCTGCTTTTGAGCGGGAAGCCGACTTCACAGTCTCACTCTACGCAAGTTACGTTGAAGAGTACTCGCGTGGAAGGTTTAATTGCATGGTTCATGTTGAAATGAGTGGAATAAGTCGAGATTCTTTACGTTTGGATATAGAATCTTCGTAGGATTCAATTGAACATTATTAAAACCAAGGAGTGTATTGATGATGAGAAGATGGTTGTGGGTTTTCGCAAAGAATTCTATTGTAAAGCGCTAGCCGCAAATGCCTGTGTCGCCCTCGCCGCACTCTCTTTGCGCTCGCTATACCGGTCGCCAAAGAGCGCAAAGTGCTCGCGCATAATGATTGTGTACTTGACGAACTCCTCCATACAGTCCACGAGGCGGTCACGGTTCCCGCTGGGCAGCAGGCGGGCCGCGCCACTGCCGTCACCGCCTTGATCCTCAAATTGCGTGTAGGCCATGGGTATGCTCGACTGGTTGGGAATGGTAAACATGCGCATCCAGCGGCCGAGGACGCGCAAGCTATTCACCGTGTTGAACGATTGGCTGCCGCCGTTGACCTGGATCACAGAGAGGGTGCGACCCTGGGTTGGTCGCACGGAGCCCGTCGACAGCGGGATCCAGTCGATTTGGTTCTTGAACACGGCCGTCAGATTCCCATGCTGCTCCGGCGCGCACCATACGTGTCCATCGCTCCAGAGGGACAGCGCGCGTAGCTCCTGCACGGCTGGGTGCTCTTGCGTAACCGAGTCTCGAATTGGGAGCTGCTCGGGGTTGAAGATGCGCACATCGCAGCCCAGCCTGTGCAGTATACGGGCTGCTTCAAAGGCTGTGAGTTTTGAGTAGGATCTGTTTACAGGAAATGGACGTCAGTCTTGAAGGTTTTTTTCTTCTTTTCATTGTCAATGGACGATAAAGCCCCTTGTAAATAAAAGTGACAAGCTGTTTTGACCGTACCTCTTTCTGAGACTGCCGTAAAGAACCAGCACCTTTAGACGCGAGCCGGTGTGGGCGAGATTTGCTCGTGCCATCTCAGTGACGGTGTCTAGCTCCAGATCCTGGATCCAATCTGGGCCGTCAGATTTTGGAAAGTGACGCAAAAAAGGCCGATACTTTTCTCTAATGTCATGCTCGTCTTGTTCTGCGGCAAGGGGTAATTGAATCTCAGACTTTTCAACGGTAGGAACGCTGTTGATAATGTCGGCCTCTGCTGTACCAATAGGAATTGAAGATGTTGGCAACGCAGCATAGACAGATCTAGCAGCGGCAGAGTTGTTCAAGTCTTCTTGGCCATTCAATGTCACAAAGGGGTTCAAAGAATGTGCCATCGCTTTGCTGTGGATGAATATCTGTGACTGGGGCCACGCGGAATAGTGCAGTCGAAGAGATGAAAGCTGACGGACTCGAACTAGGCGTAGTATGCAAAGCATTCCGCGAGTGCAGCGTAGAGTAAAAAAAAAAAAGATAAAAAAAGACCACAATTAGGATATGTCTTGCAAATGAAATGTGCTCGCCAAGTTTTTATAGGGATGTGCGACAACTGGTGGCATTGAGGATGGCGAGGGAAGCCAATGCCCTGGAACAGGAGTTGTGTCACTCCCCGGACATGATTCGTCGTTGGATGCCTGCGAAAATTCGGGCTCGCACTTAGCGCATTCCCACTAACTAACGTAGGTAGTAGTTGCCGATCAGGATGATACGAGATATGCTAAGCGGATTGACCACATAATAAATAAAAATGACGCTTTTCTAAGGTATATGAAATCTGATCAATTTTCTATTAGCAAGGGCTCATGGTCAAGGGTCAGGCGAAATTGATGAATTTACATACGTCAAGGGTTCGCGTACGAAACTTTGAGATATTTCCCAGGCCCTTGCGACCCAGTGCGTCCTCTGAAATCTCCGTTAGATACGGAGTAGAATAATACGCAAAATTAACTTCCAAAATTAATTTCCTGAGCCAAAAACTTGTCGACTTTCGAGCTGCTATGCAAAGTCTTTTCCATTCTGCACCCAGGTCACAGCCTGAGGCGCTTATTACCTGCGGATCCGACAGCCAAAGATGATACAATAAGACGTTTGCCATGATTTGCGTCACTCCACGTCCATGGCAACGGTTGAGGGAAAAAAAAAAAAGGATAAATCATAACAAGGCTGAAGCAAAGACGACAACGGCACATGAAGTGGGCCAGGCTTCACAGCCACTGGTGCATCCTGCAGCCTGCCATTGGCCACAGCTATAGATCACTTACATGCATCCGTCGGTGTTCGGGCCTGCAGAACAGCCCAGCTTCCCGCAAAAACTCATGCATGCACAGGTATATGTCGAGGCTGATCGCATCGTACTAATCGACTCTTGTGTTGCAACTGGGCTATGAGACGCTACGTTATACGAAGTTGGTGTTGTGGTGCCTTGTTCGCGCATAGTCTGCATGCGATGGGCATTTTTCAACCGCATATGGTACCAAGGCAACTTTGCAAGATGGAAAATGTGAATTCATGGCGTCTTTTCCAGGACACTGCTAGCTCCATGTCTGCAGGTTCCCGGTCTTTGTGTTCAGTCGTGATACTCTGTGTCATCTCGACCGCCGTTGAGGCTGCACATGAGAACCGAGACACGCGTGTTACAGCGTGGCCTTTTCGGACCCGAAGCAGCCTCGGGGGCTGATGAAAAATCACAACCCTTATTCCAGGCGTGCGGGGTTCTGCGTCTCATCCATTTACCGATCAAACATCTTCACCCACGCCCGATCGTCTACGGAACATGGCTCCGCCAACGCTGGGTTTGAAGTCCTCCAGATCGGGGGACTCTGGAGTCCTGGATAAATCGGGGGCTTAGCGGGCTTCGCCCGTAGTTCAATCTTTAGATAATCACATGACAATGTCTATTGCCTCAATCTGAGCGCACGAGCCGTGCCTCGGGCTTCACTATTCGGGCCGCTGACGCATCTCACTACCGAATCTATTGTGAACTATTTGGCCGTAACTGGCAACACAACCGGCCATGGTTAGATTCTCATGATGCCCCGCTGTGAAACGAAGCATCTAATGTCAACTGTGTGCTGTCTTGGACTCTGCATCAAAGGTGTGGTGTGCGCCTTGGAGACGACGATTATCCGCGAATCAGAAAGCGTTCCGCTGGGGCGGCCGGATTCTGGCGGACGAGGCGGGAATGACATGTCAGAGCTTGACTACTGGCAGTATTATCTCCAGTGCTCGTGTAATCTGCACTGGCACCGGATATCGGTAATGCAGCGCCAAGACGCCTGGTAGCGCCTTGCTTCCCATGCTCGCTCAATCGTTTTATGCTCGTTACCCAATTAGACGCCTTTACGTCTCGGCCATCTGCGAGCACAAAGCGCTTTTCTGTTAGCTGCTTTCAGTTTACCCCATGATTTTTCGGCTCACTTTCTTGAGACACTGCAGTAAAGGGACCCAAAGGACCTGCAATCTCAGGGCTGACATGCTAGCCGAACTGCTTCAGAGCCTCAAAATCGCCTTCACTTTACACCCCTCTTCCGCCTTGTCGAAATCTTGACATGATAGGGTGGTCGAGGGAATTTGTATATCTGATCTGGCTATATGTATAAGCCTCGCCTTGCGTTTCCTACCTGCTGAAGTTGCTGTTCATTCTTTACAGGTTCTCTCAACTGTCTGGGCGATTCAAGTTGCCTTCTATTTCTAGACTTACACCCATTTGCTATTATACTAGCATCAAATTTGTTCAACAAGTCGTACGCTATATCGCTTGTACTCTTTGTTCCGGTAGTCAAACAGCAGACTCTCTACCTCTTTCCCATACGTGTTAATATGGGAAACTCATCCAACTCGTGCGCCACCCAGAATTGGGCTTCAATCATGACCAATTTGGACACATGCGAACAGCCGTCGCTGGACATTGATGCTTCCACTTTTGATCATAGCTACGATCAGGAGGTTACATCTTTTCCTGGTCCGTTGAATAGCCAGATTGCCAATCTTGGCGCCTGCCTAGAAAGTCAATCTTTGGCTTATTTATTACATGACCACCAATCTTTCCCATTCACTCATGATGTGCACCTCGACCCTCTACCCGTCGAGTCAATGGTCTACGATGGTGAGAGTAGCGCAGCAGATGCCAACCTTGCCATTTCTTTCAGCCACGGAGACTCCATATCTACGCACTACACTTGTCCGCAATACAACAATCTCATATGCTCTAACCCTGGATGGTTCTCTACACCGGACAGTATGACTAGCAGTGCAGACCCATCTCCCGCCAACAACCCCAATCAGCGCCTGCGCCACGGCATTGGCCAACACGGTCACTGGTCTCTTCCCAGCATCTCAGCGAGGAGAAAAAGCAATTACTCACTGGCTCCATTAGCCACTAAGAGTACTGTCAAGTGTACTCAGTGCAACTTGACTTTTTCCAGTGTCTCCACCTTTGCGAGGCATGTCAGATCCGAGCATGTCAGACCACTGCTCTGCATTTTCCACTATGCCGGTTGCACGTCACGCTTCGCTTTCAAAAACGAGTGGAAGCGTCACGTTATTTCACAGCATCTCAATCTTCAGTATTGGGTCTGCATCGAGGGTAGTTGTGCATTGAAGCAGCGCCCGTTGGCCGAGTCCCCCACTACTACAGTTCCTTGCCAAGGTTCCATCTTTAACCGCAAGGATCTATACACACAGCATCTTCGCCGTATGCACAGCACGCTTGAAATCGACCCTGCCTATTCAGACACTAGGGGGCCTGCCTCCGGCCAATCCAGAGACCACATCCGCGGGCTGCAGGACAAGGCTGCACGTACGCGCTGCAGCTTGCCACACTTTATGCTGTGCCCAGTGTCCGGCTGCCTAACCCAGTTTTCCGGACCAAACACATGGGATGACTGGATGGAGCACATCTCTATTCACATGCAACGCGCTGCTAGTGGCAAGGAAGCCGCCGTCAACTGCGGTGGCTCTAATGGCTGGACTCTGTCTGAATGGGCCGCGAGCGAAGCGGTGGGTATTACCCGCCAGACATCCTCTGGTGTGTGGACGCTGGGGAAGCCCATCCATGACAAGGGAACAAAGTGGGCGTCCTACACATCGCAGTGAGAGGAAAGTCTGTTGTTGTTGGCGCATGGCTACCGCCGGTGCTGATGCAACGATTGAGGAGCGCACTTGAAGGTATTTTAAGTAGTTATTGATGAAATAATCATCAGCACAGTTCATTTCACCTTGTATATTGAGCCGTGTCACTAAGCCAATGCCGCCTGGAATGGAGAATCTGCTCTTGCTTTACCATACCATGTCTCGGGTAGTCACGTAGCAGTGACCCGGTCACTCATCACGCAAGCCGAAAAACATTTCATCTGTGTGCCGAAGAAAAAGATGTTTATCAAAAATCCGAGCCTGTATATTAAGTGTCTATCTGATAAAAATTCACATGTAGGAGCCAAGGTACAGCGCTACTCTGACTTGGGCGGCCACTTGACTCTCTTCTCTGCTCGCACATACAAATTATTCGGGCGAATAAGCTGGAAATAAGGGTCGTATTCGATTGGCCCATCTTGCGCCAGCGTAAACTTGTAACGATAGACCAACTTGGGCAAAAAGACCTTGATCTCCTGCAGGGCAAAATTGAAGCCAACGCACATGCGTGGGCCCTGAGCAAAGGGCGTGTAGGCGCCTTGTGGTCTGTTCTTGACCTTGTCTGTGTCCCATCGGTCGACGTCGAACCGGTTGGGATTCTCCCATATCTTGCCATTATTATGAATGTGATGCAGAGCGGGAATGACGACCGAGTCCTTGGGCAATTTGTAGCCGCCGGGCAAGATCATATCCTTCTTGGAGGTGCGGCCGGGCTGGTACGAGGGGTTGTGGCGGCGTTGCGTCTCCTTGATGAATTTATCAAGGTAGGTGAGCTTGTTTGTCAGATCAGAGGTTACTTGCGTGTCCTCGTCCCAGTCATTGTCAATCAGTTCCTGCAAAAGCCGCTCCTGCGTGCCCGAGTACTGGACTAGGCTGTAGATGAGCCACGACAGTAGGGAAGATGTGGTGGTGAAACCAGCACCGGTAGCTACGACGAGAGCTGATGCAAACTGTGCGGGCGGAAGTTTGTTGCCTTTGCTGTCTTTGGCTCGGAGAAAGTAATCTGCATCAGTAGTTAGTGAGACCTTTTTTACTCAGTGCCGACAAGGCCAACGTACCAACGACGTTTTCGGCCTTTACAGCTGCGTCTTGGAGTTCTAGATCCTCTTGGCCCTTGGAAGCCTGCGCAATAGACTCCAACATCATCTCCTCGATACGCGCCTTTGTCTGACGCAGTTTCTTTGGGTCACCAAACGGCATGCTGGCATACCAGGAACCCATTGTGGACACTCTCTTATTCAGCTCCAGGTTATGTGCAATCTGCATGACCATTTCGTGTAGTGGCGCATCCACGCTGGTAAAGTGCTTGAAGTCGATGCCGAGCACCAGTTTGCCAACAGCCTGGGATACAAGCTTCAACATGTACTGGTAGACATTCCAAGCTTCGCCCTGCTCGTCCAGCTCGTCAAACACTTTAAATGCATCCTCGACGCTTTTTTGCATCGTCGGCGCATAGTGGCGGACAGCTTTCGGTCCTAGTGCAGGGGGCAGAAACTTGTGCGCCAGTCGCCACTCCTCCGTGTCAGTATCGCCCAGGAACACACCGGCTTCGGGAGACTTGATGGGGTGTAGAGGATGGCCGGGAATGATGTGTTTTGTAAAGAAGTCGTTTTCGCCAAAGAAGATTGTGGCGAGCTTGGGGTCGTTTGTTTGGTACACACGGCTTCCCATGTTATTCGTGGAGAATAAAGGACCTAGCTTCTCAAAGAGCCTCTGGTGGTTGCCCAAGTGGTCGGGGTAGATTTCCAAATAGTTTCCGAAATAGGGAATACCGGCGGGTGAGGGGACTTGGCGCACAGCTTTGCCGTCGATAGTCACAGCTACAGGGCCATCTTTGGCAATGATGTCCGCGACAGCTGTTAGTCTGCGCTGGTCATACAGGAAACCGACACCTATTTTGATTAATAAAATTGTTCGTGTACTCTTTTTGACAAGACTGACCTTTCGGATCGACTATGCTATAGTGGGCGGCGATGTGGTGTTGAACATCTTCCAGGTCAGAGGAGTCTGGCAGCTCAATGTCGCGAGCTGTTGAGACATCTTCACCAAGAAGATGGAATTGTTTGACAGACATGGTTGGTGAACACAGATGGTTCCTAGCCTAGACTGGTCAAGAAAATCGCCTGATGTAAATGCGTGACTGCTGTCATTCAACCTCGTCGAGTACGGCGGCTGAGCGACTAAATATGAATGGTCTTGAGGAAGAAAAAAAATATATTGCGGACCGTGCCGAGGCATCTCTAAAATGTTGCGGAAATGCCTCTCTACTAGGCAAAAAAAAAATTATCTCATCTTGCGATTGCATCCGCCAATCCAGGCGTCATCATGGTGCCGGAAAGAATAAATGCGTGCGAAATCGCCTCCGGAGAAATCGCATGGGCCGCGGGCATCATTGCGCCATGATAACGTTAATTTACAGGGAATTGCCATAAGGCTTACATTTGCGTCCTGCTCATTGGCGACCTCGCGATCAGCGGTAGGTCAAGCCAGCTGGGGGCCAAGTTCCTTTTACAGCCAGCACGATGCGACGCCACAGCTCGGGCGATGCCGTCCCGCGGAAGTCGGCGCTGCCGAGGCGCAGCGATTCGTAACAAAAAGAGAGCGGTCCTTTGGTGGGCGAGTGGGCATGGGAAACATCGGGAGCGTACAGATTGGTTATCAGTAGGACAAGCCGGTTCTCAGCACTTGCATTAACTACACACTAGTTACGGAGTAGACACCGATCAATGATGCATATGTGGACACTGTTCTGGAAGCCGAGATACGAAACTCACCCATTCCAGGCCATGGGACCCATACGTGCCTAGGCAAAAGTCAAGCATTGTCCGCGGACTAGTTACAAGTTAGTGGCACCGATGGTGGCGCGGGCTTGCAGGGGCAGGAGATATAAGGCGATGGAACGATGGGACGGAGAATAATCGAGGGACCCTTGCGAACAATTTAACCAAGTTACTGCTAGAGGGCACGACAGTTGACGTCAAGCGGAAAAAAAGGCAAAAATCTTTTGAGGGAATTGCGCACTGCGAAAGCTAATCAGCAGCTCTTAAAAAGTCAGCGGTCGCAGACACTCGCCCATTTTTTCGTAACCCCTTGTAGATTCAACATTTTGTCTAATTCGTTCCAAAGACACTGCTAGTATCCGTAATACTTGTGTCTTTCCCTCCTCTCATTGTTTCGTATTACGGGCACAATGGAGTACGACTCGAGAACAGTCGCCGAGCACAAAGAGGCCAAGGACGCCTGGATGACTATCCATGGCAAAGGTAGCTTTTAATTTTGATTGTTCCATCAAGCCACGGTATCCGCTAACACGAGACAAGTATATGATGTAACAAAATATCTCCAAGACCACCCTGGCGGTGCCGAAGTTCTAGCAGAGGCTGCTGGCACAGATGCTACAGAAGCCTTTGACAACGCTGGCCACTCAGAAGATGCATTCGACATAATGGAAACCTACAAAGTCGGCGCCCTCAAGGGCTACAAGCCAAAGCCCCAGCGCGAGCCCATTCCAGTGACACCAGCTCCCAAGACTGAGAAGCCGGCTCCCGGCAAGACACACTCGCTTCTACCGAAACTCGCAAATTTCGGCCTCTTCTCTCTGGCCGTCACTGGCGTATACTACGGCGCCCGCCACTACGGCCCCCCTACACCAAGATGGGTGCTGTCCATCCTCAACAACGAGACGCCTGGCCAACACGGCTTCGGCTTCACCAAGGGTCTGCTGGCAGGCGCCGGCATATTTGCCATTATTGATGCGCTCCTTGCCCAGCGTTTTGCGCGCATGGCCGTCCAGAGCAAGTCGTTTAGCAGCTACCCGGCACACATGCGCGTGCCCGAGCCAGTCCAGGAAGACACGCTGCTGCAGCGCGGCCTGCTCGACCCGGCCACGTACTCGCATCTTCCGCTCAAGGCCAAGGTGCTGCTCTCGCCCAACGTGTACCGCTTCACATTCACGCTGCCCACGACGGAGACTGTTCTCGGCCTGCCCATCGGCCAGCACGTCGCCATCAAGGCGGACGTGGCTGGCGAGAGCGTGTCGCGCTCCTACACGCCCGTCTCGAACAATGCGGACCGCGGCGTGCTCCAGCTCGTCATCAAGGTGTATCCCGACGGCAAGCTGACAAACAACTACCTTGCAAATCTCGACGTTGGCGACGAGGTGCTCTTTCGCGGGCCCAAGGGCGCGATGCGGTACACGCGCGGCCTGGCCAAAAGGATTGGCATGGTCGCGGGCGGTACGGGCATCACGCCCATGTTTCAGGTCATTCGCGCCATTTGCGAGGACGACCGGGACCTGACGCAGGTTAGCCTCATCTACGCCAACAGGACGGAGCAGGATATTTTGCTGCGCAAGGAGCTCGACACGTTTGCGCGCCGCTACCCGAAGCAGTTCAACGTCTTTTACCTTTTGGACGCACCGCCCGACGATTGGGCTTATGGAACGGGATACTGCACGCAGGAGCTAATCGAGGAGAAACTGCCGAGTGCGAGCGCCGATACCAAGATGATGTTGTGCGGTCCTCCGGGTATGGTGAATGCGGCCAAGAATGCCATGGTGAACTTGGGGTTTGAAAAGCCGGGCGCAATGTCGAAAATGACTGATCAAATTTTCCTCTTTTAGTTTCTGGGCCGGAATAGTTTAAGGAGGTTTCTGCGTTTATTTCTTTGTAATTGATATGTTAGACTTGGAGCCACTTTATTAGACAGCCGGGACCTAGCGCTTGATGGTTATTATCAACATAATTGATGCCGTGTTTGGAAGCTCATGAAGCACCTTTTACAAGTTGCTGATGCTCCGACATCAGGACTCGTGGCGGACTGACAAAAAGAAGAGAGCCTCTCGTCGTTCGGTGACATGGAGCCGTGGGAGAATGTCTACACTGCTAGAGCAACGAACTGGCCACTTTTTATACCAAAATCTCGACTCATCAGCTTTTTACTCGACAAGATGGGAATTTATTAGAGGGGATAGAATTAGGCTTGGTTATGAAAATGATCGTCATCAGTTAATCGACGGCATACTCTGGAATCCAATCTTGTTCAAGGCACAGGCGCCCTCAATCAAGCGTCTACTTGCGCATCCATATCTCCCCAATCGGATCGCCCGGCTCAGCTACGCAACGCCATTCGCCCATGCCGAGATGCTTTGGGGCTCTTCGTTTACCGCGCCCTCCCCCACCAATAATGAGGTTGCCGGGGCGGTACATGTCATCCCTATGCATACGACGGAGAACACTACCATGAACTCGAACGCCGGGAGGAATGTCCCTCACTTCTCCTCTGGGAAGCGGCCAGCGAATGGGCTTCCATGAGCCATCCGGCTGAAGGTCCATGCGGCGAAACGGAAGCCACTCCATCATCTTCCAAGCTGTGACGGCAACGAACCCCAGTCCGTCTCCATAAACGAGAGAGTCGTGGACACGCGAGGTGTGCGATTGATGCAAGGACTCTGTGAAGATGGATGAATGCTGAGACTTGTAGGAAGACTGAGTCTCTACCCAGCTCGTTTCGCCAGCTAGTGATGGGCTGCCTTCGTCTGGGTTCGGACTCTCAGGCCCTTGCACGGTGACGACCACCTCGGATTCAAAACATCCCATTTCAATGAGCTTCTGCATGTCAAATCCAAGGCCGGCATTCATTGCCTCTCGCACAATCCATGTCAAAGGGACGTGACTTGCGCTCCTGCAATCGCCGGACACGGGCCATCCGCCGCCAATGTCGGCGTGGCCACCAGCAAACCAGACCTCGTCAATGTCTTGGCCAACTTCTTCTTCAAAGTCTGGTTTCTTGGAGCTCGCACCATGGGAAGCTTGTCCATGTCCGTTGCGGTGCCAAGACTTGAATGAGCGCGTTCGAGGAGCCATCCGGTACGGAACGTGGCGACTGCGCGGCCTGCTGCGTGATGCATTCCGCGGCGCCGCATCCGCCGGCGAAAGCAAAACTCTGCCTGCTCTCTCAGGTCTCTGTTCCTCGTCTTCTATAGCAGTATTTTGGGTGCCCATGTTCTCCTCGTCAGCTGCGTGATGCTCGTCGCCAGCGCCGACGTAATACTCGAAGCTCCTTCGCACTGGGGCAAGAAACTCGCTGAGACGGCGATGATGCGGGCGCCTGTCCTGGTGCGTTTTTTGGTACAAGAGATCCTGCCGAAACTTGGCTCTTCGCTCGTCGATGCTGACGGCGTGACGGATAATCTCAGCGCTGGTCCGCGCAGTGTAAGGAAATTTGGCCCTTTGCATCCAAGCGCTCTCAAATCGGGAGACGGAATTGACGGTATCAAAGAGTCCAAGGAATCGGATTCGTCCAACAGGGCGTGAAAAAGTCTCCCGAAAGTTCTTCATAAAGGTGTACATGCTGTCAGTTTCGTCGTCGACCTCGGTCGCGTCAGAGCCGTCCTCGTCTCCGGTCTTGCCGCCGTGAGACTTGCGGCGGCATTGCCAGCGCGAAAATGCCCGCCATGCGAATCGAATCATTTCTTCGTTTCCATGAGATAAAAGGCCGATGTAGTCGAGCATCTCTGCCAAGAACCGCGCAATGTAGGCGCCTCTGCTGAATCCAAACATGTAAATTTGATCGCCATTCTGATAGTAGCGCATCAGAAATCGGTATCCGGATACGACATGCTGATCAAAGGTTGATCCAATGGCCGAGTCTTTGGCTTTCTTGTAATGCTCCGTGATTTTGGAAATAATACCCGACTGCGTCAAAGCCTGAGACGTCACATAGGTTCCGATCCCGGCTTCATCATGGCCATTAGCATGGGACGTAAGTAAGGGGACAGACAATATTCCATACGCTGGTAGTAGTGATATTGATTCGCCGCGCTGCGATCCAGCATTCGGAAAATTTTCAAAATATTGCTGTCGCTGTCATCGCCATGAAATTTATTCCCAGTTCCATCAAAGCAAAGCACCAACTTGCGCTGGCCGGGCTTGGACTCTTCGATCGGATTATCCATCTCGAAATCCGACTTCTGAGAAGATGAGTGAGGGACACTCAAAGAACTGACAGTGGCCAATCCTGTTGCACCGAGTTTCGTATTTGGGCATCTCTCATTGCCCGCCCGTGTCCGGGACGGCACGGGCCTCGGCATTTGAAGTTGGGAGACATACTTTGCAGCTCGCAGCGGGGAAAAGACATCAGTGTACCAGTACCTTGTACTAGACAGCTTGAAAGCATTCGTGGCCCTTATTGAATGGTCGATTGATATTGCATATTGAAACCTGCATAGTGCGGAACTCATCCGGGACCCTTGCCATGGCCGTGTCCATGTTCAGCCAGCCACCATGGTCTACCTCGTTCTACAACAAATACGAAATCTAAACTCCATAGGGACCTTTTTATTCAGGCCGCGAATGTCCAAAATGAGACACGCAGATTCAGGATGCTGTTAAGCGGCCAAGCTGCTGCCAACGGCCTATGAGTACGACGCACAGTACACGAAAAGGGTGATGGAGGAGCCGAGAAACTTGTACTCTGAGCCACACTTTCCGACTTTACTTCTGATCAAGTTGCGTTTTAATGTACAGATTAATTATTAAAGCATACATCCGTAGTCCCAAGTTATAATACTTTAGAGACGGACTTGCTTGCATGGCCTACAATGTACTCTGTAGCGTATGGAGTCATATTGCCTCTTCTCTCATGTGCTGAGAAATGCTAACTATTGGCATAATGGCTGTCACCATTGAAAAGCAATTTCCTGCCTGTGATTGAAGAGGGGCTAGACCTGGCTGTCAATGCATGTCTCGAACTTGCTTGCAGCTGAAATTTAGTCCAACAAATTATTTGGCGGCAGACAGCTGGGGATGCAACCTGCACCATGATGTGGCTTGCTTTTTGTGCGGCGTACGAGCACGCAAAGTAGTCCTGCACCTCATAAATTGTCCAATAACAGATATTATATGTCCAATGCTATGCCGCGGCGGCCCGAGCCAGACCCCAAGCACGAGCTGTCTTGAGAATATTAGAATATCGGGCGTACTGGTACATGAACGTTACAACAGGCCCTAAATAAGTCACCTAACACGGATATCGCAGTCCGTTAAAGAAAACATATAGTCTGACACAGGTGTACTCCCAGACTGGCTGGTTTCCCATACCGGCTTTGAACCCTCACTTGACGCTGCTCGGGAATTATATGCGAGAATGACAATGCAAAAGAAAACATCGTCCATTGCTGTGGATGGCCACAATGGCCACGCCACCAATGGACACACGATCGGGACAAATGCTCAGAAACGACAGCCATTGCCAAAGTACCCAAAGCCTTCCAAGAGCAATAGCCAGGGTAGCCAATCGCATCTTTCTGGAATTTTGCAACTCAGAGCCGCATCGCGCAGACCATTGCCGACGGAGATGGGAGATGGCACCTACCGATTCATCAAAAGCCGACCCTCTCTTCTCAGAGACTTGCGAAGTATGACTTGGTCGGGTACGTATTATAGCGACCGTTGGCAGCTTTGAGTATACTGTGCTAAGCCGATCCAACGACAGATCTCAAAACGATTAAAGCGATTGTCGCTGCCAAGTTGAAGCGAGAGACACAGACAGACGATAAAACCATGCTCATGGAAAAAACAATCCAGCTCGTTGCCGGTCTACCCGACTACTCTAGACGTCAAGAGCTGTTGACCAACGATTTCATTGACAAGTTGTGGTATTCATTGGACCACCCTCCGCTGCTCTACATGGGAGATCAGTATCGGTTCCGCCAGCCCGATGGATCGAATAACGTAGGTGCAAGCCCGATTTTGCATTGGGCTGATTCTCCAGACTGACTTAAATCTGCTATCCAGAACCCGCTTCTGCCACGCTTGGGAGCAGCTGGTACTGCCTACTCCAGGACCTGCAAACCACGTGGAATGGGGCTTGGTGCCTTGCCAGCCCCGGACACCATCTTCGAGTCCATCATGGCGCGAAATGAGTTTCAAAAGAACCCGAACAATGTTTCGAGTATTCTATGGTACTGGGCGACAATCATCATTCATGGTAGGTACTATCTGCAATGGTTGCCGCAATGTTGGCTGATTACCCACCAGACTTGTTCAACTCGAGTTCCGCCGACGGCAATATCAACAACAATTCGTCCTATCTAGACCTCTCTCCACTATATGGAAACAGTCAGGCAGCGCAAGATTCCATCCGGACGTTTAAAGATGGAAGGTTGAAGCCAGATGCTTTTGCCGACAAGCGCATGCTGGGCAACCCCCCCGGTGTATGCATTCTTCTCATCATGTTTAATCGATTTCATAACCACATTGCAGAAAACTTGGCTGCCATCAACGAGGGCAATAGATTCCCGCAACCTACTCCGGATCTTCCCCCCGAACAAGCCGCTGCAGCGTGGAACAAGTACGACGAGGAGTTGTTCCAGACTGCACGTCTGGTAACATCCGGTCTCTACATCAACATCACCCTTATTGACTATGTGCGAAACATTGTCAACTTGAATCGCGTTGATACGACGTGGACGCTTGATCCAAGACAAGAAATGGGTGTCGCAGTTGGGACGCAAGAAGGATCACACAGCGGTGTTGGGAATTCTGTCTCTGCCGAGTTTAATCTTTGCTACAGGTGGCACTCTTGCATCTCCCAGAAAGACGAAGAGTGGATGCAGAATTTCTTTACTGGGCTACTGGGCGAGAGCGACCAAGAACTCGATTTTACGGCGCTGATGACGGCCATGAAGAAGTTTGAAATGACGTTGCCCCAAGACCCTGGAGAGTGCACCTTTGGCAAGTTCACTCGAGGTGCAGACGGCCGCTTCAACGATGATGAGCTGATGAAGGCTCTGACTGCGGCCATTGAGGAGCCTGGTGGCGCATTTGGAGCACGGAATGTGCCCAGGATAATGAAGCCGATTGAAGCGCTGGGCATCATTCGCGGGCGTAAATGGCACGTGGCGAGCCTGAATGAGTTTCGCAAGCAGTTTGGCCTCAGGGCCTATGATACCTTTGAGGATATTAATTCCGATCCCTATGTTGCTGACCAGCTGCGCCATCTGTACCAGCATCCGGACAATGTGGAACTCTACCCGGGCATCGTCGCCGAAGAAGCCAAAGCGCCCATGGCACCTGGAGTTGGGATTGCCCCAACATATACAATTTCCCGAGTCGTCTTGTCCGACGCCGTGTCTCTCGTCAGAGGAGACAGGCACTACACGACCGACTACCACACGGGCGCCTTGACAAACTGGGGTTTCAACGAGGCAAACTATGACCTGAGCGTCAACCACGGATGCGTCTTCTACAAGCTATTCATCAGAGCCTTTCCGAATCACTTTAGGGAGAATTCCGTCTATGCTCACTATCCGATGGTGACACCAGCAGAGAACCGCAAAATTCTTGCCAATCTGGGACGAGCTGACTGGTTCAACTTTGATCGCCCAACCTACGTACCGGACAAGATTGACATTGTTTCCCACACTGCCTTTAAACACGTTTTGGGGAATGATGCCACGTACCATCCCGACTGGAAACAGGGTTTGGGCTACTTGATGAATGAGCGCAGCCTTGAAACCATGTTGGCAGGCGGGCCAGATTTACACGCCATACAGCGAAGCTCTGTCGGTGCCTCATTATTCGGACAAGAGTGGAAATCGGCCGTCAAGGAGTTTTACAACAACATGGCCGAGACTTTGATGGCGCAACATTCGTACCAAATTGCAGGGCAGACTCAAATTGACATTGTTCGCGACGTCGGCAACTTGGTGCACACACATTTCGTGGCTCGTGTCTTTAATCTGCCACTCAAGACAAAGGGCCACCGGAAGGGAGTATTCTCCGAACAGGAGCTTTTCAAGTTTTTGACCATCATCTATGTTTGCATCTTCTTGGATTATGATCCTGTCAAATCCTTTCCGCTACGCCGGGCGGCCAAGGCAGCGTCCGCGCAGCTGGGCGCTCTCATTGAGACAAACGTAAAGTTGGGACTGTTATTCGGCATGCGAGGGCTGTATGTAAAAAAGTTCAAAAATGATGTGCTTGCGCAATATGGCCGCCAGCTTGTTCAAGCCTTGGCCAAGACTGGGCTGAACGCCCACGAGATTGCGTGGAGTCAAATATTGCCGACAGCCGGCGCCATGGTTCCAAACCAAGCACAGATGGTAAGTAGTTTTGCAAAATACTTCATGGCTTTTGATGCAGGAAAACTTAGTAATCGTTTACTAGTTTGCCCAATCTGTCGATTGGTATCTATCCGAACAAGGTGAATCCCACCGAGCCGAGATTGAGCGCATCGCCGCCCAAGAATCGACCGACGCCTCTGATGCCTTGCTCTTGGGATATGCCATGGAAGGCGTGCGTATGGCTGGAACCTTTACGCTGTATCGAAACGTGGCAGCTCCAGATACCCTTAATGATGACGCAGGCAGGCCGTACTCGGTCAATCATGGCGATACAGTCTTTGTCTCTGTGACGCCAGCGACGAGAGACGGCGGGCTCCCATATCCCGAGAGGGTTGATCCCAAGCGCCCACTGGACTCGTACGTGCAGCATGGTTTGGGTCCTGAGCTCTGTCTTGGACGCGAGGTTGCGCAGACTGCTCTGATTGCCCTTTTCAGAACTGTTTTTCGCAAGAAAAATCTTCGCAGGGTTCCAGGGTTGCAGGGGGAACTGAAGAGACTGGCCAAGCCGGATGGCAGTCACGGATTCATGACGGAAGATTGGGGCACGATTTGGCCGTTTCCAACAAGCATGAAGCTAATGTGGGATGAAGATTAATGGGTGCTTTTAATTATCTTTTGTCGCTATTCTCTTGAAAGGCAGCACATTATTCTCCAACGATTGCAACTCACGTCGCTGTTTTCACGATTGCAACTCACGTAGCTGCTCTCACCATTGGTGCCTAATACAGTGAGACTGCTCTCATTTACACCTGTATAGACAGGTAAATCACTCTTATTCTTATTCCTTGAAAATTTTGCGTCAAGAAAAGTTTGCAACGAGGCGCTTTGAGGCTGCCGCCGCCTGCTGTGGCGTGGTGCCAATACAGCCCACGACCGCCTCACGAGCTTAACTGGTAGTCGCGTCAGCCAGTGCGCCGCCAGCCACGGCGCAAGGTGAAAAAAGTTAAAACTTTTTGAATAATATTCCTTGATGCATATAAACAGCATATCTTGCAATCCCCAGCAATTTGTTTAAACTTGATCTTCCACCTTGCCCCTTCACCAGCCGAACCATCATGGTGCTTTTCTCCCGTACCGCGGCCCTCATCGGCAGCGGACTCGCCTTTATTGCTCAAGGAACTCTGGCACATAACACTCCCGTATCTAATAGGTACACCGAGGTTGCACGAAGCAAGGAGACTCTGGCACAATACACACCCGTACGAAGCAAGGGGACTCTGGTACGATACACACCCGTAGGAAGCAAGGAAACTCCAGTACAATATACACCCATACAAAGCAAAGAAACTCCGGTACAATACAAACCCGTACAAGGCCAGGAAGTCCCAGTACAATATACACCAGTACGACCAAAGGAAGCCTTGCCACAATACGCACCCGTACGACCAAAGGAGACTCTGCCACAATACGCACCAGTACGACCAAAGGAGACTTTGCCACAATACGCACCCGTACGACCAAAGAAAACTCTGCCACAATACGCACCCATACCAACGCACACACCTGCATTCAATAACACACCCATATTCAACAACACAGAGGTTGAGACACCCGTATTCTGTAATGAGACAAAGGTTGGAGGAACAAACGACACCTTCTTTCGATCTACCATTCCCTGCATAAAACGAAATGACAAGACACCAGGGGAGCGAGAACTGAACATCGAGGGGGTCATCAGACCAAGCAAAGATTCATGGTACAGAGCGGCACCTGGACATGAGGCTGCCCCGCCTGGAGAAGTCATGAAGGTGCGGCGGGCACCTGGTATTCTCAAATCAGTGTTGAAAAACCTCGATCGCGCGGACCAAATTTTATACACCACCAGCGGCACGTACTTGGAACCTACCTTTGGAGTCAGCACTGTTCTTGTTCCAAAGGAGTGGGACAGAAAGTACTCGCGCGTAGTGTCTTACCAGGTGCCGTATGAAAGTGCCAATGTTGATTCCAGTCCGAGCTACGCGCTCTCGAGAGCCTCGGGCGAGATTCACTACGACGTTGTGGATCAGCTGCTGGGCAGCGGCTACCATGTCAGTATCCCCGACTACCAGGGCCCCAATTCGGCTTTTGGAGCTGGAAAAGCGAGCGGCTTTTCGCTCATTGACTCTTTGCGTGCCCTCAGGACCATTGGCTATGGTCGTTATAACTTGGACCCCTGGACGATCCGTCATGTTGCCTGGGGCTATTCGGGAGGCGCTCTTGCCACGGCATGGGCATTCTTGCAGATTAAGAAATACGTCGGTGACGGTCACCAAAAGTACATTGACGTTTTGGATAACAAGATGTACTCTTGGGCCATTGGTGGTTTACCGGTCGACATGCTGCACATACTCGAATCCGTCGACAACAGTGTGCCCGCAGGTTTTGCCATCAACGCCATCTCTGGCATGTTGCATGAATTCCATCTTATGAGAGACGCAGTTGACAAGTTTGGCAAGACTGAGGGTCCACACAACATTTCAGTCTTTGAACGAGTCAGGACTCTGAGCCTGGAGCAGTCGATGAACGAGTTTACATATGCGAACCTCAGCGACTACTTTGAGGGGGGTATCGGGCAGGTGACGTCGTTTCTACGAGAGAAGGGATTTCACAAAGAGATTCAAATGCACGACCCCGTGATTAAGAAAACGCCAGAATGGACAGAGACGCTTTTTGTCTACCACGGGGTCAACGACAAGCTCTTCCCCGTTGAGCACGTTGATAAACTGTTGCACGAGCACTGGTGCAACGCGCGAGCCTTTATCGAGTTTATGAGAAATCACGAAGGCGACCACGAGGACAATTATGGCAATACAGATGTCGTCATAATGGAGTGGATAGCAAGACGTTTCATGGCAGAATTTCTTAGCGATGCCGGAAAGGGCTTGATAGAAAGGTTCCCGATGATGACCAGGGAAGAGTGTTTGGTTCGCAACGGAGCTCACAACGCCCCATTATGGGACTTTGAGGCATACAAGAAGCGCCTGAATGAAGAAAAGGAGGCGAAGAAAAAAGAATGAATTGTAGGTAGTTTGCTTTTGGGTTTGCGAGGGAGCTTACAAGGCCCCATTATGGGATTTTCGACGCGTATACAAAGGGTCAGAATCAAGTATTGGAGGGAGTCGGATAACGAATTTGTAGGATAGTTTGATTTGTAGTTTGCTTTCTAATTGATGTGATAAGATTTGACTTTTTTTTTTTTTTTTTGACATTTTTGCTGTCGTCGCAATTCGCACGGCCCGGGATGACAGGCAGCCACCAAGTCGGCAATGGTTCTTGAATTGATAGGATGACAGCTCAACAGCCACAAGAGCGGCAGTGCGGCCCATAATATCGTATCGATGTCCGGATGTACACGAGATTTCGGAATGTTTTCCCGCACAGACAGATAAAGAGGAGCGTCTGCCTGCTTTCACCTTGCTACCTTGTTATCGATCCCCATGGCGACATGTCTGATCGCCTGTCCAGTGTCCATGCACCGTGCTACCGGAACCCAATTTCAGGGACGATATCTCCGTATTACCGAGCAACTAGTTAACTATGGGTACGAGTTGGCCATCACATTGTCGCCCCAAGTTGCTTGACCACGCTTGACCAACTACGAGGAGCTGCCACAATGAGTCGTCTCTTTAGCTCCAAGTCAAACTCCACTGGTAACCGGCCGACTGGTCCACGGCTTCCGGCCAGAAGTTGGTCGATGCGCAATCACAAGCAGATTTTCTTTACATTGTTGGACCCGATCCGTCCAACCATTTTTTCGTCCGTGCTACTGGGCCACGGCACCGTCTTAACTCTCCGAGACCTCGGGTAGACTAATTGGCCCCCCTCCCCCCCCCCCCCAGT
>JAPFRM010000322.1:0-66060 GCA_030778325.1 Beauveria medogensis
TATATATAGATATATATATATATACGCCGAAATAGTATATAATTACTAATAGTAAGCGAATTACAGTGCAAAGAGAGAGTGCGAGTGCCTAGCCGATCAACGGTTCAGTCTCTTGTGCCAAGGCCGCAGCTTCGGGCGTCTCATCAGCCGAAGGTTCGGGGGCCTCGTTCTCATGCTCCCAGACGACTGTACCAAAGTTAGAAGCCATTCGTCGCAGTGATCAATCAATAAAGCTTACCATGTGGGCGAACAACAAAAGTGGCCAGTAGTCCAACGCCGAATAGACCGAGGAGCATGACAAAGACGGCTTGCGGGAAGGTCTTGACCGTCATGGCATAAATGCCATTAAAGAGAACAGGACCAACGACACGGGCGAGCGCATTGAGCATGCCCACTGCACCGAGGACCTGTCCCACGGAAGACGGCGGTATGTGCTTGGTGATGGCGGACTGGATGATGGCGCTGCCGAGGCCGCCCACCGCCGTCACCATGCCGCTGACGACGAAGAGTGGCTGGCTGCGAGCCAGCGAGTAGCCAATGGCGCCGAGGGTGTCGGAAAGCAGCGCCACGCGCAAAGTCCAAATGTCGACATTGTCGGCGCCGCCCGTCTTTTCGACGTACGGCTGGCCGGTCTCGCGCTCGCGGCGGCGGCGGGGCCGCACCCGGAACCAGTAGTTAATCAGCGGGAAGATGCCGAGCAGCACGATGACACGGGTCGAAGAGAGACCGGAGACGAACATGGAAACTTCAAAGGTGTCCCAATCAAACATATACTTTGTATAGAGGATGAGGACGGCGCCGATGGAGATCATGGAGCCCATGATGACGGCCTCGATCACGGCCAGCGCCACCATGTTGATGCGCAGCCTCGTCGACGTGCCGGGGCCGGTAGGCCAGAGGATGGCGAGCGGCTCAAAAGGATGGTTGTTTCGGAGCGTCGCAAGCCACGGCTGCGCGCCGCGCGCGCGCGCCTCCTTCTCCTTGGCGTGTGCGTCGCGTGCAATCTGCTGGCGGCGCTTCGACAGCGACTCGGGCACGACGAAGCCGACAAATATGGCAAAGGTGGCGTGACATATGAGCGCGACGTAGAAGAGGGTGAGGATGCTGCCGGTGACGCGGATAAAGTAGCCGGCGAGTAAGGGGCCGAGGGCGATGCCGGTGAAGAGACAGGCGTTGAGGTAGCCCATGCGGACGGCGCGCTGCGAGGGCGGGGTGCAGTCGGTGACGTAGGCCTGGCCGAGGATGGAGCCGCTGGTAAAGGAGCCGGTGAGGCCGTCGAAGAAGGCGCCGAGGATGAGCCAGCGGTAGTCGACGGCGCGGGGAAACTTGGCGGCGAGAATGGTGACGGCCTCGGCGAGGATGCCGCCGATTGAGGCGACGGCGAGCAGGCGCCGGCGGCCGAAGCGGTCCGAGAGCTTGCCGAGCTTGGGCGCGGAGACGGCGCTGAGCGCGCCGGTGAAGAGGTTGATGACGAGCATAAAGGCGGCGACCTTTTTCTGGACGTCCGGGTTGTTGCACTTCGGGTTGTCAGCGCCCATGATGGGGGACAGGTGGAAGCTGGGGTCGGCGGCGGCCTTGTCGGCAAAGTGCTTGTTGCATACGAGGTCAAGGATGCTGATGCGCGTGTTAGCATTGTCTTGTCAAAAGGCATTTGCGATGCAGAGAATATGTGCCGGAGGGGGGGGGAGGGGGGGTTGTGAAAACTTACAGAGTGACTTTGGGGACAATGATGCCGCCAAACGCCAGGGTGAAGATGGCATAGGGCCCTATCAGCCAAAGGATGGAAGGTCTGCGCCAGCGCGGCAAGTGTTCAAACTCGGTCAGGCCGTCCCATACCGGCTTGTCGTGATCGTTGCCTTTGCCATTGGGCGGCAGCAGGCGGGTCGTCTCGTCGGCGTGTCTGGCTGCTGCATGGCGGCCGTTGGCGGCAGGCCAAACGGTCGCGCTGGTTCGTTGCACCATGGCGGCCGGTGAGGGCGTAGCGTGGTATTGACAGGTGACTTTGCGAGAGTTTGTAAAATTGGTGTGCTGTTCGTACCAGGGCTTGGACAACGGTCGTTAGTCGGTCGCGAAATGACTTCCGCGAGACGGGAATTCCGGGGGGGGGGGGGGGGTTGTCAATGTCGACAGTAGTTGTAAGTTGACTGCGCAATCAACCTTTTGACGCAGTCATTGTTGCATGCGGGATTGAAAGGGACAAGATTTATCTGGACTGGAATACATGGATATTCAAAAGACGAAAGGAACCGGAGTGGGTGGACAAAGACCGGCAGCCGGGTTTATCTAGGGCGAGTCGGTCGGCTAACTGTACCGCGGCCTGGCGTATCATGATGCGGGCGGACTTGTTTTGGGTGGTCTCTGCAGGGGAGTTGGAGAACGAAGGTTTTGGGTGAACACTGTAGGGGCATTAGAGGGGCCCCGATTTGGTAGGTTGGTACTCACTACTCAGGTACACTTCGTGGGTCCAAGCTGGTTCAGAGCATGCCGCCACCCAAAACCTTTACATTGTCCCCTCAAATTACCTAAAATTGTACTCTACAGCGCTGTACATCGCCGTGCATTTGCTCTGCATATCTGCGCTTGGTGTGTGTGGGTGGGCCGTCCAGTCCGTTATAAAATAGACGGAGCCCGTTAGGTAGCGCCTTCAAGCTTATTCCTTCGCTCGCTGATTGGGCTGACTCTATTACTCTGTCCACATGATAAGGAGATGCCGACTTGGAGCTTTGCTTTGTTATTGCCTGGTGTGCCTGGTAAGCCTGGTACTTGATACGGGCTGTCCGATTTACAGTGCTGCCGTGCTTCTTTTAGCCTCTTCCCCAAACTCCGCAATCTCCATCCGGCCTTCTCTGCCGGCTGCCGTACCCATTCAAAGGCCGCGTCGCCATCCGTTCTCATCGTCGCCACCCATGACGCTATAGAAGGTGATCAATAATTAGGGTGCTAGGTATTTATTTAGCGACAACGTATCACCATATATTTCTCGACCGTCGGCAGTCGCTATAACAGTGCACAGAGTCGCTGCATGTTCAACACAACACCATGCGATGGCATGCTGACGTGGGCATGCCAGTACCAATAGGATAGGCATTTGACACCCTTTATACGCACAGTTTGATACTGCTGTTTCAGGGCCTAATCTGGAATAGTCGGCAGTTCTCAAAAGCCGCAAGTCCCGAAAATTCCAATTTCTGGAGTACATCTGGGCCGCCACATGGCCTTGGCGATGCCCAATTATAGCGTAATCGTTATGTTGGACGAGGACACGGACAAAGTACACAACATCATATTCTCTGTATAAATCGACGCACAAGTTTACCGAAGACGCATCCGAAATACGTCAACATATGAATAATACTCATTAATAAATGCAATTTTCAGAGCTGGCGCCTGAAACATGCCTGCGCAATTGCCAGGTACCCCGTCACTAAATGCTACGCAGGCTGATATTTAGCGATACGTACCCGATGACTCAGCACCTTAGCGCCAGCTCCATCTTGACATTTTTCTGTGCCTCGCGCGCTCGCGACAAGCCATCCGCCTAGCTACCCACCATCCCAACATCTCGAATCATCGCAACCGCCACCATGCCCGTCGTTAAGGGTGGTGTGTGGACCAACATTGAGGATGAGATCCTCAAGGCCGCCGTCTCCAAATATGGCCTGAACCAATGGGCCCGCGTGTCTTCGCTTCTCGCGCGCAAGACGCCCAAGCAGTGCAAGGCTCGTTGGAACGAGTGGCTCGACCCCAGCATCAAAAAGATTGAATGGAGCAAGGACGAAGATGAAAAGCTTCTGCATCTCGCCAAGATTATGCCCACCCAGTGGCGCACTATCGCTCCCATTGTCGGTCGCACCGCTAACCAATGCCTCGAGCGATACCAAAAGCTGCTCGACGAGGCCGAATCCCGCGAATCATCCGCTCTTGGATTGATGGGCCCTGATGGCGGCGAAACTCAGGCGCCCAGCGCTGATGATGTTCGGAGATTGCGACCCGGCGAGCTGGATCCCGACCCCGAATCTAAACCTGCTCGACCAGACACCATTGACCTCGACGAAGATGAAAAGGAAATGCTGAGCGAGGCCAGAGCCCGCCTTGCCAACACACAGGGTAAAAAGGCCAAGAGAAAGGCTCGAGAGCGTCAGCAGGAAGAGTCACGACGCATGGCAACCCTGCAAAAGAGACGCGAGCTCAAGACGGCCGGCATCAATATCAAGGTCACGACACGCAAAAAGGGTGAAATGGATTATAATGCCGATATACCTTTCGAAAAAAAGGCAGTACCCGGTTTCTACGATACGACAGACGAGAAGAACCTCAATGAGGCACAGCTCAGGGCTTTCGATCCTCAAAAGCAGCTCGCCGGCAAGCGCAAGGGTGACGAAGGCGAAGACGGCGAGAGAAAGAAGCGAAAAGGCGACAAGGAGACTCCATCTGATACACAGAAAGCTGCTATCAAGGCCGGCCAAATGCAAAAAATACGAGAAGCAGAGCAGCTCAGCAAGCGACGCGCACTGAATCTGCCTGCACCCCAGGTCAGCGAAGGGGAACTCGAGGATATTGTCAAGATGGGCAAAATGGGTGAGGCTGCCAATACCAGAGCCCGGCAGAGCGAAAATGATGCCACGCGTGGCTTTGTCAACACATATTCTACTTTAAATAGCGAAACACCAATCCGCACACCCAGAGCGCCCGAGCAGGAAGATCACATCGCAAACGAAATCCGAAATATTCGAGCGCTGAACGATACCAAGTCTGCCCTCCTTGGCGGGGAAAACACTCCTCTCTACGAAGGAGCGAGCTCGACTGGATTTGACGGCATTGCTCCCAGAAAACAGACGACAGCCACGCCTAACCCAATGGCTACACCAATGGCAACCAACGGCGTCGGCGCCACTCCTGGTCGCCACGGCCAAACACCAATGAGGACTCCTCGTGATACGTTTGCGCTGAATCGTGACGGTGGCATGTCACTTGCTTCGGCGACACCACAAGATATCAGAAACCGAGAACAATCTATGCGCAACCAGCTGCGATCAGGCCTCGCTGCGCTACCCAGACCCAAGGACATGGATTTTGAGCTGGAGCTTCCTGAGGAGCAACCCGAGCTCATGACTGCAGAGGAGCGACAAGAAGACGCTGCAGATCGAGACCGCCGAGCACGGGAACAACAGGCAGCCATCGAAGAGCTCGAACGTCGACGCAGGACGCAAGTCATGCAGCGCGACCTTCCACGAGCACTTGTCGTCGATGTATCGGCTTTGCTGAAAAAAGCTAGCAGTCTAGAAGATGAAGCCGAGTCGCTAATTGCCCAGGAAGCAGCTGTTTTGATGGCCAATGACGCGACTCAGTTCCCTCTGCCCGGATCACAGGTCAAGGGAGCTGCGAAGCCGCTCCTACACATTGATGATGACGCGCTGACTGATGCGCGTATTCTCATCATGTCGGAGACGAAGAAGCTGCCAAGTTTCGAGAGCATTCAGGCCGCCTTTGCTGGTCGTGCCGCCGATGATACCCTGTTGGGACTCGGCTGCTACGCCGACGCTGACGAGGAAGAGCAACAACACGCCATGAGAGCTTCTTTCCATGTACGTATACGAATGCTTGCCCGCTACACAGTCCTCGATTCTAACATATTACAGATTTGCGAGGACTCGATCATGTCTCTGGCCGAACACGGCGCCAAGCTTGAAAAGAAGCTGAGCCTTCATCTCGGCGGCTACCAAAAACGCCAAAAGATGCTCAAGGACAAGACGGTCGACGCGGCCGAAGCGCTGGAAAAGGCGCGCATTGCGCTGAGTGGATTCAAGACGCTAGCCATTTCCGAGGATGTTGCCATCAACAGACGCCTTGAGTCTCTCCGGGAGGAGGTGGCCTTTGTTAGTCGTCGCGAGCGTGAGGCACAGGATAATTATCGCAGGGCAAAGGACGAGCTCAACACATTAATTGCTGCGCGAGGTGCGAATGGATACCATTATTAAGCGAGTGTATACTTTTGTTGGTGTGTTTTTGCTTTCTTTATTCTGTCTTTGGTCTGGGAACAAAACAATTGGACAAAGGCAAGGAATCAAACTGGGGGTTCATTTATGAAGCTAGTTATTTCTGATGTATACTATCCACGCTATGCGAATAAAGCATCACGGCGACTTTTTTCTAAAGAGTCGTCTTGTCTACCATACTCTGACGATGACCAGTAAGTAAGACATGTGTCGTGCAGTTTTCCCCGCCGAATCCTAGTCTTGTGACTCAAAAACGTCCTTTTCACGCACTGATTGCAGATGAACCAATATTGAAAAATGTCGAAAATATTGATGCCATGTTTGAGTGGATGAAAGCTTACTTTTGCGCAGGCAGACGTTTGAGTTTGATGGGAACCATCAAAACGAAAGAGACGAGGGCCAAGGCGCTCGTCAACATGAATGTCAGACGCAGCGCGGCCTCGTAGCTCAGGATGACCTGCTCACGGTAGGGTTCTTCAAGCCTGACGACGACCTCGACGGACCTGCGCACGCTGGCAATGACGTCGTCGCGGCGGTCGCCGTGGACGTTGCGGCGCAGGTGGTGCAGCAGCCCGGCTTGCAGGACGAGGCTGCTGGCGGCGACGCCGAGGACACTGCCGAGGCTGCGCCAGAGCAACACGGTGCTGGTGACGACGGCGTGCTCGGGCTGCGGGCTGGCGACCAGCAGGGCCATGAATGAGCCAGGCAGCTGGAAGCCGGCGCCGAGGCTGCCGGGGAGGAGGGCGAGCCCGTAGAGCGGCGCGGCGAGGCCCCGGCGGAGCAGCACCAGTACGAGGTTGCCAATGGCGGTGAGGATGCTGCCGACGAGAAGCGGCCACCGGAGACGCCGCGTGCGGGTGATGAGGAACCCGGTGAAGATGCCGGCGACGGAGGAGGCGACGGATGGGACGACGAGACGCAGGCCAGAGGTTGTGGCGGACGTGAGGAGGACGGCTTGGAAGTAGAGCGGCCTAGGACGCTTGGTCAGTGAAATCGAGAAGGCAGAGGCGTTAAAAGAAGGCAATTGAGAGAGTTGACACTTGCATGTTGAATAAAACTGCGTTGAAAAGCAACGAGGCGAGAAAGTTGCCAAAGATGAGATTGGCGTGGGGCATCTTTGTGACGAGATGCAGCGGCATGATGGGCTTGGCCGTGCGCGACTCGACCCAGAGAAAGGCAGGAAAGGAAAAGGCAAAGACGATTATGGAAGCGACGACGATGGGATGAGACCCTACAACCACGTGTTAATTGAAGGAAGCCGTCTCATGCAAGTCAGACAGCCGACTTACAAGGGAGGATGTTGCCGCCAAGATTCTACAAAGGCATCCAGTCAGTACTCTTGTCAATCTCTTTCGCGACAAGAGCTAAAATCATACCAGGGTGAGAATCAATGCCGTCGTCGTGGCCGTCGACAGGCCCGAGCCCACGAGGTCAAACTCGCTCAGGGCCTGCAGGACCGTCTTGGCCGGCTTGCCCCAGAGGCCGATATCGTCGGGAATGGCCACAAACGACGCCCCAAAGATGAGCAGCAGCGGCGGGACCTGAATGCCAAACTCCCAGCGCCATCCCACCGTCTCGGCGAGCCACCCTCCAGTCGCCGCGCCAATGGCCGAGCCAGCTCCCCACGTGGCATTAAACAGCGCCTGAAACGAGCTGCGGCGTCTATCACAGTTTTCATTCCGGTTAGCAAAAGGGGACTTTTTTTCTCACGCATCAATCCCCAACCTCTTTATTTTTCTCTTATTTTTTTTTTTTTTGGAAAATCATACTCTATCGGAACCAAATCGCTCGTGATGATGCTCCCCAGCGCAATCGCCGCCCCGGCACCCACCCCGCAAACCACCCGCGCCGCCACAAACGCGCCCAGCGTCGGGGCTCCAGCGCAGCCGGCGGTGCCGAGCGCCAGCAGGCCGACGCCGCCGACAAAGAGGGGCTTGCGGCCGAGGCTGTCGGAGAGGCGGCCGAGCAGCGGCTGGAGGGCCGTCATGGCGAGGAGAAACGCGGTGGAGAGCCAGGACGCGGCGTGGGCGGCGCGAAAGTGCGACGCGATGACGGGGTGCGACGAGGCCATGACGGTGCCGTCGACGCAGGCGATGAAGAGGGCGCCGAGAATCTGCGCAAAGATGAGCCAGAACCGCGTGGGGGAGACGCCGCCGAGGAAGAGAGACGGCGGCAGCGGTGGTGGCGGTGCGGTGGCGCTGGCAGGAGCGTCGTCGCGGCGGAGAAGAGGTGACGTTTCGCCGGGGACTAGTTCCTCATGGTCATGTTTCTGGTCACTGTTGTTGTTGTTGTCATGGCCGGGCTTGTTTGCGAGGTTCAAGCTGCTACGTTGGTCATCTTGGTTATTGGCCGCAGCACCGGTACTGGTGCGGGCGGCAGTCGTAGTAGGGTCGACGGGCAGCAGGAGGGCGGGCTGCGGCTCCGCGTCGAGGAGCGGCATCATCGTCGCTTGCAGCGACTGGGAAACGCAGTCCGAGGGCCGAGATGGGGGCTCGTCCATTATGTCGTGCTGTTGTCGCTGCGAGGAGATTGTAGAAGTAGTAGTAGTAGCAGTAGTAGTAGTAGTAGTAGTGATAGTAGTTGGCGACATGTTGGAGTCGTTGGGACAAACTTGTGCGCGGGGTCCAATATCAGATGAATTTCCCCCGATACCGGACGCAGGAGTCCAGAAGCAGAACCTGGGAAGAGAGAGATATAAGATGTAGTCTCGTGGTGTACCGGGCCACAGCATCTCTTGATACTTACAGCTGAGAATCTTGGCAAGTATTACGAGCAAGTTCCAACAGGTTGGATTGGTCAGTTTCGCGATGCAGTCAGGCAGTAAGCCCCCGCCTTCGGAACGGTTATTAAGATTAAACTAGAGCATTGTGGCGTTGCGTTATCTAGACATACATGATTAACGGCAGCACGTGCTATTAACAGTGAATCATTATAGCCCCCCTTGCCATGAATGGAAAAATGGCTTCGTATCTTCACGCCGAGTTCTCCTCTCAGCCTCGTCCAGCCAACGCGGGCAGATGACGCAGCGCTAGCCGCTTGAAAAGCTCGTCATTTCGCCGTGGTATTGCTAGATGAAAAACTCCACACACCTGTTTCGCCGTAGGAAGAAGAAGAAATATCCCTTACTGCTCCTCAGATTTCCAACTCGGCTACGGGAGGACGGTAATAGTCTAGGTTAAAAAGCAGGAGATGCATCATCGGGTATTGGAGCAAGCACCGCACATGTCTCGGAAAGAATCTATGCCGTCTTTGCATCTCACAAGTGTAACATGCCGCTTTGGACGTGATTGCTGTGAACAAACGGTAGAAGCCAATCGTTGACAAAAGAGGCTCCGTGGTTGTAGGGGTTGGTGAGGCCTTTACGGTGTGGCGGCGCAACGTGGGACGACGCGGCCTTGATATTCAAGATGCTGCGTAATGGCCAAATACTAGTTAGAGCGACGGAATCAACCAGGTCGTTAAAGTCATATAAAAGCACACCGGAAAAAGACTCAACCGAGGCAAGACATCAATGGTAGGTGAAGCGCCATGTAGCAGAAATGAAAAGTTCAATGTCAGGTAAAGGCACACCGAGACTAGGAAACTTGAAACATTTTCCCAGTGCTCACGTTGGCTCTCTCCCATCTTTTTCCTCGCATCAAGCAGTTTATCAATCGCGCGGGCCATTGAACATGATACAACCACCAGAATGGCCAGGGATCCCAGACGACAAATGTGCCATCCTTCCAATACAGTACATGCTCGACAAACAATGCAAATTGCAACACAACATCGTTGATACTAGCCAATCCATCGCAAAACAATCGATATACAGGGCAAAACACCTGCTCAACCAAGTCTTGCCCAAGCCAGTAGTATCGCTGCACATGCTGCGGGTACAAGATGTCGTCATCTGCATCGACGTCTGGCTCAAGGACCGAGAGATAGCGGTCGACAAGCTGCCGAGTATTCCGGAACAGCACAACAGCTGTGTGCACTCTGGGATTGCACTCGATGGGGTAGATTTGCTCCGCCTCTTTGCCGGAGGAGGAGGAGGAGCTTCTTCCCTCGCCAGGCCCGACCATGAAGTCGAAACTCAAGTGTCCCGTGAAGCCCTCGCCGGCGTGCTCCGCAACAGCCACGGTGAAGCGACGCATCGACTCGCTCAGCGTTGAATCTTGCGGCAAAGCTGCGTAGTGCATCAAAACGTCGGCAGACTGGCAGGCGACAAAAGCCTTGACGCGCCCGCGAATCACCAAGGAATGGGTGCAGTATTCATCGCCCTGGATGAACTCTTGTGCAACGAATGAAGAGACCTTGGTGAAGTTGAGCGCATCGATGCGAGCCAACGTCTCCTGTTTGGTGGAAAGAGGCAAAAGAGGCATGTCGAGTCTGGCCGCATCGTTTACCCCCACGGGCTTGATCAAGTACAGAGTCGTCTCCGGTTTCCGGGAAAGGCTGCCGCGACTGCGGAGGAATGAGATTAGCTCATCTTTGTTGTCGATTCGACGGCTGTCGGGGACCTTGAGGCCTAATTTTCGCACGTGGTCGATGAATGCATCTTTGTCATCCAAGACTTTTACATGCTTGTCGTCAAATTGAATGGCTCTCGCTTTGGTGCGCTGTTCGATTACATGCTTGGCGAGGGAATCCTGCAATGCAGAGCTGACACCCGATACGGACACCCACAGGTCAATGTTTTCAGACTCGACAATGCGCAGCAAGGCTTTTGCGTATTTCGAGGGCTCGCCCGTCCGAGTGCTCATATCCGAGGCAGGAGCCGGTAAATGGTGGAATGTACGGATGGCGCGCGACACACGGCCGCAGGCCAAGCCGTCAACGTCGGCTCCAATCACGACATGACCCTGCTGATGAAACAGGCGCGCAAGTTCAATGCCCTTTGACATGGAAACCCCCGTGACCAGGATCCGCTTCCTCGGCTGCGATTGTTCAAGTCGGTCTTGTTGATTCAACAGAACATTATAGATGGACACTGCCAAGATGACGGCAGTAGTGACAGGAGCCAGACACAAGCTAAGACTGAGAAGAAGGGCATTTTGAAAAACATGCTTGGCATTTGATTGCTCCATTGTAGACAGTTTTTTTGTTTTTTTTTTGCCTCAATTCTTTCTGACAATGTAAACATGCTCCAACGAGTTGTCAAGGTGGTGCGTGGTAAAAGTCGTTTGTATTTGTGCGTACAAGTGTAAGCGTCATCGGACCGCAATGGTCTGGCATCTCTGCCCACCCAACACATTTCAATGGCATTCCAGTGAAGACCAAAACAAAGGGGAACAAGACAACTTTTCCATCTTTTGCAGATGCTAGTCTATTATGGGGTGAAATCATCGAGGTAGATGCACTTGCTGGTCTGAGCTACATCAAAACTCTAAAGATTGCGCAATGGCAACTCATCAACTAGGCCCCAACATTGCCAGCTTACTAGATGCGAAATTTGCATCATGCCATCGACTTTGACTAGCACGGCAAGGTGCTAAATCTGCATCTTTCATTCAAGTACTGCCTCTAATTTACAGCCCTCATACGAATAGAGGCGGTTTAGCAAGGGCAATCATCCGACACAAATGGTAATTTCAACGCCGTCCTGGAAACAATCAGCATCTACACTCATTTACAAATCTCCAAGTTCAAAACTCACCGGGATGCCAGTCGGTTCAAAGCTCTGAACCAGCTCACTTTCGTAGACGAGCTCCGGATTCCCCCTCACCGCACCACCACCACCACCACCACCACCACCACCACCGTCGTCGTCGTCGTCCGCCGCCGCCGCCGCCGCTGCCGCCGCCCGCTTCTTGCTCTCTACACTACTCCTCACATACGCCAAATACGGCGGGTTTCCCGGCTTGATGACATTATCCGCCACAATGACGGCTCCCCTGCCCACGAGCCCCAGCTGCTCGCACAGCTGCAGGTCCGGCAGGTACGCTGGCTTGTAATGATCCAGAAACAGCACGTCGATGCGCTCCTCCTTTAGCCGGCCCGACGCGTGCAGCGCGCGCAGCGAGTCGCTGCTGGGGCCGACGACGATTTCGACAAAGGAAGCCAGGCCGGCGAGGTCGATGAGGGCGCGCGCGACGCCGGCAAACTCGGCGCTGCGCTCCAGGCAAATGTATGCCTGGGCCCCGGCCGCGCGGGCTGCGTCGCCAAAGAGAATGGCAGAGTATCCGACGTAGCCGCCGAGCTCAACCTATTACTATAATGAGCTTCGAGATTCGGATTTGTATAGTAAAAACTTGTGTATGTGTGTGTGTGTGTGTGTGTGTGTGTTGGACTTGCCATGATTTTTGGTTGCGTCTCGCGAATAACCTTGGTGACTATGGCTCCTTTGTCCTCGCCAATATTCATCAGATACTTTTCTTGCCGTCCAAACTCGTCAATAGCGGCAAGGACTTTCTGAGGAGAGCCTCGCAATTTCTCAATGTCTGGACGTGACTGGACATGATCAAGTAGCTGCGCTTCTCGCCCGTCGTTGAAATATACCTCCTCTTGCTGAGCATATGCCTTTGAGGGGTCGAAACTGGCAGCAGGCGGCATGGTCAATCTGCAAATGAATGCAACAATGTTGTTTTCCCAGCGATTCAGTCTCCTCGTGACAGAGGAAAGAGACTGCTTCCAGCAAATACACACACCGCGTTTTAGAGCGCGTCTTGTCCCCCCCTCAACCGCGTTGTCTCGCGAACCCCCAAATCACACCGTGTCGTCACTTGCGGCCGTCTTTGCATCGACGGACCCGTCTCCCGTGTCATGAATGACGCGTCCATTTAGGCATTTTTTAACCCAATCCTCAACAAATTCGTCTTCTCCTCTTCATCCCCCCGGGGCTACACTAGGTGAACAAGTCTGCGAGCACATGGTGTGAAGCGGTTGAGTTGTCCCGAGATCGACGTCTTTGGTCCACACCACCCCGTCCCGTTTTGAACGGCGCTTGGGCTGCACCTCGATTGAATATCTGCCGCTGTCTCAGTCCGTCAACACGCAAGCGTTGACTGATGACGAGTTGACTTGCGGCCTTATTCCTCACCAGAAAAAAAAAGGTTTATTTTTGGCATGCCTGTGTGGGCTGCGCGTGAATCCCCCAAGTGCACCCAAAACTTTCTGGCTGCATTTGGTACGGATGGCGTCCACACGACGTCAGCAATCTGCCAGTTCCAAGACGGATAGATTAGCAATCCTTGATTGCAGATGAGGGCATAATATCAGTAGCGCATGTCAATGATGGGCGCATGTCAATGATGGGACGCATCAAGAATCCCCCGCAGCTTCGGAAACGGCTCCGATTAGACTTTGGATCTTACCGATCTTGAAAGGCAAAATAGACTCCAATGATCGCTTGGGCTCCAATTGACTTGGCTCAAACGTTGCTTCTTGCGTACAAGAGCATGTAACAAACTACATGCTCGACTTGAAATTGCAGCCCGCATCCGCTTGGGTATTTGATAAGAAATAAAACCTTGTTCACCCAAGTCCCCATTCTACCAAAACACCACATCTTTTGCATCGTGAATAAGCGGGAAAAAAAACCCCCTACCAAAAATCAACTTTCATCATGTCAGACTTCAAGGCGTCTGTTGAGCCAACCAGCAATGGCTTCGCGGTTTGTGGCTATGAGAAGATTGAATACGACTTTGAATTCCTCGATGGAGTCTTCAACGTCTCCCACCCTCAGTTGGCAGAAAACTACAAGCCCTGGAGCCGTTGCCTGGCCATCATGGACCTGAACATTTCCAACCTCTACGGGCAGCAGATTCAGCAGTACTTTGAGCACTACGGCATCCATCTCAAGGTCCACAGAACCATGATTGGCGAAAAGGCAAAGAGCATGGAAACAATGCTCAGCATTGTAGACTCCATGACTGAATTTGGCGTGTACCGCAAAGAGCCCGTCCTGGTTGTGGGCGGCGGTCTCGTCACTGATGTCGCTGGGTGAGTGCAACGCATGAAGCCCTCCGAGCCATGACCAGTTGAAAACTGACAACATGACAGCTTTGCTTGTGCTGCATATCGCCGAAACACAAACTACATCCGTGTACCGACCACCGTCATTGGACTCATCGACGCGTCCGTCTCCATCAAGGTCGCCGTCAACTACGGCAACTACAAGAACCGTCTGGGAGCATACCACGCCCCTGCCAAGACGTTTCTCGACTTTACTTTCCTCAAGACCCTGCCCGAGGCCCAAATTCGCAACGGTTTCGCTGAGCTCATCAAGATATCCTCGTGCGCGCACAAGGACACCTTTGATCTCCTCGATGAGTACTGCGAGGATCTCATCCGTACCGCCTTTGGCCGGCTTGGCTCGTCCAACGCCAACGTCAAGGTGGCTGCCGATAAAATCTGCCGAGCTGGCATCCATGAGATGCTCAAGCTCGAGACGCCCAACCTGCACGAAATCATGCTTGACCGCGTCATTGCATACGGACACACGTAAGAGAAACATGGGCCTCTCGGCCTCCCCTTGAACAATCATGCATGAACTAATTCGCATCAAAAAAGTTGGTCACCCACGCACGAGCTCGTCCCGGACCCTCCTCTCCGCCACGGCCACGCCATCTCCGTCGACATGGCCTTTTCCGCCACGCTCAGCTTCATCCGCGGCAAGCTCTCCCAGGCCGACCACCTGCGGCTCCTCCGCCTCTTCTCCCGCGCCGGCCTGTCCATGGACCACGCCGACTTTGACGAGGCGCTGCTCGCCGAGGCCACGGCCGCCATCCTCAAGACGCGCAACGGCAAGCTGCGCGCCGCCGTGCCCGTGAGCCCCATGGGCGACTGCGTCTTCCTCAACGACGTGAGCCACGAGGAAATGTGCGCCGCGCTCAAGGCCCACAAGGAGATTATGAAGGAGTTTCCCCGCGAGGGAGCCGGCATCGACGCCTACGTCGACGCGAGCGACACGGGCTACACGTTGGGCGGCGAGCCCGTCGAGGCCATGATGGAGAAGCTGGGTGCCAAGGACGGCATGGACACGCCCCGCGTGCTAAAGGAGATGACGGTGCAGATTCCGGGACTGTCTGTTCAAGCGTGAGCGTCTTTGAAGCACTTTGCCAAGTACCCTATACTTGGCCTGCAAGTTTCTATTCACAAGTTGGGGTAAGAGCAAAACACGGGGAGCAATTTGTTTGACCTGGTCAGGAACACGAAAGAAAAAGCTAGCGTGCACATGGCTTTCAAACTTACTAGAGTAAAGATTAGCGAAATGTGTATCGCGCGTTAGTGGCAGTGGCGAGATGATAACGGAAAATTGCTTCCATGCGCTGGCCTGACCTTTTTATAAACCACGCTCGCCGCGTCTGAGCTTCAAGGCCAAGACCTCGTCCCTATCAAGAGCTTGATCACATCAATGGCGTCAACAGCTCGCAGCTATCGGTCAAGTCCAATAATTCCTATTCACGAATCCTGTAGAGTGGCCGGCATGATGCTCACACATTGCGTCTGCCGTTTCTCAGCCATCATATCACAATCACCAGTCCTCTCGCTACAGAGTCAAAGCCAATTGCCAATGTCTAACAATGATGCAGTGCGTATATACCGTCTATCCTTGTATGCAAAACGAACATGACTCCCTCGCGTCCATGTGCTAGTACTCTAAAATAGCCTTCACACCACTACGCCGCCTCCGTCGTTGTGCTGACCGACGCCGCAGACACCAAGATGCCGGCCCCGGTAATGCCACCGTCGTGGCAGGGGCTCAGAACCACCCGGAGCGCCCCTGTCTTGCCAAAACGCTTCTGAACAAGCTCATCGATGAAGCGCTGGCAATCCTGTAGGTAATCCTGAAAGTGCATTATGCAGCCGCCCGTGTATCCCACGCCGAGCTCCCTTGGCGTCGCCGCCGCCTCTGTCGCATTGGCTGGCAGCTCTTCGGAGAGCGTCAAGAGTGCCAGGGTGCCCGCGGCAATGATACCAGCAGCGCGAACCTCGATTGCCTTGGCGATTCTGTACAGCGCCTCAGCGAGGTGTTCCGTCCAGAGGAAGCCGTCTTTTCCTGTTGATTCGGGCAGCTCAGCACGAAGGCTGGTGAGAAGCTTGCCGTGTTCAAGAGGCTTGAAATGGCTCAGAAATGTCGTCGAGAGCCCATGTCGTTGTAGCAAGGCGAGAGGCAGCGTCTTTCGGGCAATGCACAACGTGTTGACCATGTAATCCACCAGCATGATGCGTCCAAGCTCACCCAGATACCGTCCGGACGACATGTACTCCAGCGGCTGAAAGCCAGGAATTTCCGTCTGTGTGGAGAGCTGGTCGTCCCAAGATGTAATGAGACCGAGTTCCCGCATTGGGGGCGCCGTACCGTTGATACTCCACTCCGTGTTGACGGCGATTTTGGCATCGCTGAGGCTCTCGCCAATTAGGACATTAATATTTCTGGGCCATTTGCTTCGGTGTAACAGACTCAGTCTCAGTGGCACTGTCGCATTGGAACCGGTTCCTAAAATCAGGCCCATGCTAGCGCGTTGGTGTGCGGTTCCGCCAAAGTTGTAAATAAACGAGACGAGAGTTGACACAGAGTCATTTGAAATGGCTGTTACTTTAATATCAGGCAGTTGAGCCGGTTTGGATTCAGCGTATCCCCTTTCAAGGCTGGCTCCAAGATCGGTATTGGGAGCAATGGTAAAGCCCTTTCCCATGGATGTTACAGTCGCTTCAGCGAGAGAATGCTGCTGAGACGGAAAGCTAAAAGTCACACCCATGGGAAGTGGCTCGCTGTTGGATAGACCAAGCTCATCGTAAGCCTCGCCGACAACATCGGCGATATGCTTGCCTATCCAAAGAAAGAGGGCATCTGCGTTGTCGTTCTTTAGTTGGTTATCAATAGGCCATGACTTTTCAAAAAGGCGTCGAATGCGGGGTGGCGGCGCTTTCGTGCCATTTGTATGGGCAGTCCCATTGATTCCGTTGATTCCGTTGACGCCATTGGCGCCATTCGTCTTGGTCTCGCCATGCTTTCCAAGAAGCTCGATGAAGCCGACTCTGAGGTTAGTTCCGCCACTGTGTGCGATTAGTGACGGTGCAGTAGCCAAGGTCGCGTGACATTCTTACATGTCAATGGCGAGATTTCTGTAGCTTGTCAGGTGTGGATTTTTAATACAGTTGCAGCCAACTCACCTTTCACAAGCAGTGTCGGCAATAGGCCGCAGGATGGCATCAGATATGGGCGTTGGGAGGAACTGGTCGGTGGGATTAGCCGCCAGCGCCTTGAAGCAGTCGTAGAAGCCGGCGGTCAAGGCATGGCAAGTCTCCAAGTCGATTTGAATAGGCTCAAGGAATTTCTCCAGAAGTGAATCTCGCGTCGCAGCCATGACGGGTCTTTTTGGATGTGAGTCGCGTACAAGTTCAGGGCTGCGTGTGGCGTGGTTCAATATTCATGTTGACAGAGAAGACGACTCGGGGCTGAGACGATATTGGCCGCGGGTGTCACTTCAGGCAGCAGAGTTGCAGACTGGAATTTCAGGAATTTCAAGGCTCGAAATGCGCCAGGGTCGAAAGCAGAGGGATGATCAATCAAGCATGGGTCGTTACGGAGTCGGAGGTAAATAAGTGCGACGGTGATGAATGGTACGTGTCCCCATAAAAGTACAGACGCCGTCCAACAAGCAGTTAATAGCGAGGTGTCGAGACCAAAAGGATAGTGCACCGAGCAACAAGTCTTTCTTGTATGATGAATGGTAACTGGGGTCCAGGGGTGTTCAAAAGGCGCCTTGTGGCACCAATGTCGATGGCTATTCTTAGTTTTCTTTGAGGCCAAGCCCTTCCCCGCAACAATCAGCACGGCCGTACCGATGGCCAAGTCCAAGTGGAGTGTGAGCTGGCGCGGAAAGCTGGATAGAGAAGGTAATGGAGGCAATCACACAAAGGCAGCAGCCGAGAGTGGCCAGCCGAAATGCCTATTGCGGGATAAGCATCGCCTTCGCCGCCTCGCGTCACCCCTCTCCTCGAGTGCAACGTTTCTTGGAGCGACGAGATGCCGCGCGGGGTATGGGTGGTTGTTGCTGGGGTGCCAATGGATCGCTTGGCTGTGCTTTGTGATCGCTTAGTAAATGGGGGGATCATCTCCGGTATATGCCTTGTTCAGCTCAGCCAGGCGACGGATGAGGCAGATCAGATGGCGTAGTTGGATGGCGGAGGGTGAATGGCGGACGAGTCCAACAGGTCTTGTGCCACGGGCTGTGCCACAAACAAGGGCGAGGCGGCAAGGCGGCGATGCAACCATCACATACAAACACGTTATAAACAAGTGGCAAATGGCTTGATTGAAATGTTTTTAGAGCTGTAACATGCGAAATCTGATTATTTTAGCGGGTGCGAATTAACATCAAATAGCGGCGTTTCACGGTCATGTACCAAGTTAGTTAGTTAATTGGTCTGCTGGTGTTGTCGACTGATAAATCACTAAGTAATTGGTGGTTCCACCTTTTGCTTGCGCGAGAGGTGTGCTGGCGGCAAGTCGGTGGGCGCCGTCTGAAACTTGACGGCCTCGACCGTTTTACTATGTGTCACGCCAAAAGACACAGACGCCTGGTTCTTGGCGTACAGTTATTGTCCCTCATATGTGACACCATGTGCCTCGAGCTAACTCTGGCGGCCAACATATTGAGATTTAGTTGGGGTGGTCACGTAGTTCTTTGGACGTGACTGCAGAGTAGCCCGCCGGTTTGATCTGTCCCTTTGATAGATGACCGCACGCGCCTCTCCTCGCTTACTGTTCCAAAGTATCAATCGTTCGAGCTGCTTCATTTTTCGCGGAAACAAGCTCGCGTAGCTTAAGAAATGGCCAATTTGCCTACTTTGGGATTCTCTCTTGAGGATCAACTCCGTGAGTGTGAGCGATTGTAATTTGTGGCAGCAAGGAGTTGAATACAAAAAGTCCAAAAATTGTTGGGCATCAATCATGAAGGAGATTGAGAGATGTTTGAGGTCACAATTTCTCAAGAACAAGGCTCTGACTAGCTCGGCACCTGCCGTCATGTTATCATCGATAGTTTGGCCAAACGACAATTCGCGATGCATTGCCGATACAAGCTCAGAATTGGGATCCTCAAAGATCGAGAGCATTTCGACGTGACTCGGCAGAGCGTCTTGAATCACGGATACAAACTCTGCAGATAAACGATTAGGTCGTCGATCAAACGGTCGGTACCTTAACATACCCTTATCACACGCAATCTTCATGTTGAGGTGGCAATTGCGCCATGGCTCGTAGAGTATAGTTTGTAGCCGAGGAAGTTTCTGTAGCAATTGCCCCAGAACTGGCGGTAATATCTGCCGCCGTAATTCTCGACGTATGACAAGCCGCGTCACTGAGTGGACCTCCGGGATACCCTCCGGGAGACCAAGGCATATCGGGGCGAAGAGACGTGCCATGGCATCTGCAGAGGGACTCCTCACCTGCCGGCCATCAATCCAGCCGTGTTCTGGGTCATGCCATCTGGGGGGGGGGGCTCTTGCTGCTGTCGCTCAGTTTCTCCATTGGTTCGAGCGTCTAGCCCAATGCCATAATTTTTAAACCAGTGCTCCGAGTTGATAGGTGAGAAGGTGTTGAGCTCTAACACGAAGCGGTCTATCGGTTTCCAAGTACTCAAGACAGTGAAAAGTTTCCGTATCGCAGCTCTGAAGATGGCGCTATGCCGCGATATACACGACCGTGAGTCAGCCCACTCACAAGAGCGACATGAGTATCGTGGTGGCTCAATACTCAGCCGAATTTGACGAACAAGACTCGCAGTTCGAGTGGTCATATGGCCAAGTTGCTCTAGGCACGGTACTTGTAATTGTAGTCGGTAGAAATTATGCGGCTCAATGAATGCCTTCCATTCCGAGCAGACAGCTGCGCAGGAGCCACGATTCCCCTGACGCGAAACTACCTCCAGTATTTGTAGCCGAATCTCCGGCGGCAACAAAGCCTAAGAAGAGCCTGGTTTTTTTTTTCTTTTTTTTTTCTTTTTTTTTGAATAGCGTTTTCTTGGTTGGTCTGCTTGGGTTGGTTTGCTTGGGTTGGTCCTCCTAGGCTAGGTGCCGGCTTTTTATGCCTGTCGGCTGGATCAAGGTTTTCTGAAAAGCTTCACAAGATTCACTTTTTATGTTTGTATTATCCTTCAATATTGCTATTCGTGCGGTGTTACGTGTGTGTTACTAATGGATTTCAACGTGGTACCTCTATTTAGGGGCAATTGACAGATAAATTACCCAGATGCTCAAGGCCGGCTCCGCGCGTCGCCGTCCTCTTCACGTCGTGGGCCTTTGGCGTCGCCGAGCCCAAATAAAATATAGCCAACTTTTAAAATAGTTAGCACATTCAATTTTTTCCTGCCACTATCGCTCTTCTGCCCGCCGCCGCCGCCGCCGCCGCCTTCGACCAGACATGAGACACCAGACGGTCATGACTCATTAGCTAAGCACGCCAAAAGTAGGTACTTAGGTACGAACCGTCTCAGGCCTTTTCAGCTGCCAAAAATATTTAGGTCGCTTCGCTCACTGAGCCACCATGGCTGCCGTGCTGTCTCGGAACGCATCAGCTATTACGCCATTTCGCAATAACGCCCTGGAAATAGTGTCGACAACCCTCTCCCTGCCCATTCCATCTCACTAACTATTGCTTCCCATCCCGCTCAAAGCAAACTTCTATCAAGTTCTTCTTCCACAACCTTCCGCCATGGATGAGAAGCGACGCCTGCCGCTGCATCGCGCCGCCCCCGCCGACATGACCACCGCCGTCGTCCGTCGCCGCCGCACCCGCCTCTGGGTACCTGTCCTCCTCATCGTCCTCCTCGGCTACAGCTTGCTGTCAGGCTACGACGTAGATGTCCGCGGCCGCTTCGACCGTCTGTCCAGGGAGGCCACCTCGGCCGCCGCCAAGGCCGTCGGTAGCACGCGCAAGGTGCCTCTCGAAGTGCACATTATGAGCAAATGTCCCGACGCAAAAGTGCGTATTCTCTAGACGCCATCGCCCTTCTTGACCAGCCGCCTTCTGACTAATTACTATGGCAACAGGCCGCACTCCAAGAGCTTATTGTCCCTGCCATGCAGCAGGTCCACGACAAGGTCGATTTCAAACTATCATTCATTGCCCAGTATGACAGTCTGTCTCCTTCGCCCTCCTTTCCAATGTCTAATCATTGCTAGTATCCTTCCCGAGAACGGTGTCAAGTGCAAGCACGGCCCTCCCGAGTGCCTGGGCAACATCCTCGAGCTCTGCGCGCGCGAGCTCTACCCCGACCCCAAAACCAGCCTCGGCTTCGTCATGTGCTTGACCAAGGACTACCAGGACATTCCCGAGCGATCGCTCGTCGAGGACTGCGCTCTAGAGCACGCCATTGACATTAAGAAGCTCAACGAGTGCGCTACCCGCGACGACGGCGCGCACGGTATCGACCTCTTGCGCACCAGCGCTCAGCACTCTGACGATGTATGTTTCCCTTTACTCAAGCCACCTCACCTCTCCAAGCCACTTGCCCTCTCCAACTCTTCCATCTTCTCACCCTAACCTCCAACCCGCAGGTCAACGTCAGCATCAGCGCAACCATCCGCCTTGACAATGAAGTCTACTGCATCCACAACAACCGCAAATGGGATTACTGCCCCCACGGCTCCTCCGTCAACGATCTTGTCCTGGCCGTGGAGAAGCTGTCCCGGCAGCAGTAGTAGCAGCCGCAGCCGCAGCCGCAGTCTTGAGCGGCTCGTACACCTGCGTCCACAGCTCGCTTGCCTCCCCCAGTGTGTACGTCAGGCTCACCGCATCCATGCCCGCCTCGTCGCCTCCCGCCATGACCTCGAGCGTCTCGATGATGCTGTCCAGGCCTACCGCCTTGCCCGTCGCCTGCGTCGCGCCCGCCTCGAGCGCCGCGTGCACAATGTGAATGTGCAGGTGGTAGTACGTAGGCTGATAGTGTACATAGAGTTTTAGCTGGTCCCTCTCAATGCCAGGATACGCCGTCACCGTCGCGTCCGTCACCTTTGCCCTCATGTGCCGCAACCACCCCACGTGCTTCTTCTTCAGGTCCCGCAGCGACCACAGGTCCCGCCGCTCGACCAGCGCCAGCAGGTGCAGCGCGTCCAGCGTCGTCCGGTCCCAGTTGAGGTCCGGCAGCAGCAGGAACCCTTCGTCGCCCGCCGCTCCCAGCGGCGTCCTGTAGATGACGTCCTCGGCCTCCTTGGTCCCCTCGATGATGTTGAAGACCCAGTTCAGCCGCCCCTGCTCCCGCTTGCTTTGCATGTACGGCCGGATCTTGTCGCGGTACAGCGCCGGCGTCTCCGTCACGAACCGCACCCCCTGCTTGCTGTATTTCTTGACGTGCGCCTCCGTGCACGGGTAGATGAGGTTAATCTTGAGGTCCGGGTAGAATTCGCCCGTCCCCGTCTCGTCCGCGCCCGTCCGCGCCATGTGCCAGCTGTAGACATCGTTGGCACCCAGGTTCTGCAGTCGCGCGAGCGAGCCCGGCAGCCGCCCCAGGTAGGCCTCCGACGTCGGGAAAGGGGCGCGCTCCACGACGAGCAGCGCGCGTTGGCCGTCAACTGTGCCGACCATGGACGTGCGGCGACCAGCTTGGTCTAGACACCGTCAGAACATGCAAGATTCATGTTTACGCAGTCTACGCAACGCTTGCGGAGAGAAAAGAAAAGCGCGGCATGGCTTTTGCTTTCGGTTCGTTTTTTGCGTGAGAGCCCTGACAGTGTGCCATACCTTGATTGAGAACTCGCTCAAGCTGAAACTTGGCCACGGCCGCTTCAGAGGCGGCTTTGAGGTCGACGCCGTCGTCTGCCATCTTCGAATTATTTCTCTGGATGCAAATACAGTAGACTGGAAATATGGTATGCGTGTCTTGAATTGGTTCGGATGCTGGGACGAGAGGTGATGAAATTCGTTAACAGGGCAGTGAGAACCCCACCACCCCGCGAGACGCGAGATGTGAGGGGCATTCACTCCACTGGGCAATTCACTCTGGCAGCGATATCTAATTCAAGGCTAGAAAACCGGAGTGTGGTTCCCCCAAGTCCGTCTCGTGGATTCAACTGATGAAATAGATCTTGCCAAAAAGTTTTCAACCTTTTTGAAAGGAGTATACTATATAGAACTGTGAACAGAGCGCGACGAAATGGTGGCACAACGTAAAGGTCCAGACTTACAAGACTACCATCATCAAACGATAATCGCAACTCTTTATCAGTCTTTGAAACCAAAGAATTGCATGTACGATGTATAAATATTTTCTTTTGGTATCTAAACCATCTAAAGAAAAAAAAGTCAAGGAATATTCGTGGGGGAATAAACCCGCACCCCGTATTATGTGCATTAAAGATGAAATGCCACTTTCCAACTCGACACACCAGACGATTAAAAAGTGAGGCGCACAGCCTAATCTGCATCTCTATATACATGAAAGAAACAAAAAGAAAAGAACAGGTTTTTGTCCCTTGGTCTTTCCTAATGTCATCAAGTCCAGGCCATAGACATTATGTACGCTCTTTTTTGTGGGCATCTGTCGGCAACAGCCCATTATGCCGAGAAATTAAAGAGGGTGAGTGTGTGAAAGGAAAGTCGAGAATAACGAGAAAACAAAGATCCGACTACGAGCGCCGAGCAATGGGTATAAGCAATGAGTGAATCGAAACCGGCAAGTGAAAACAAAAACCCCCGAATAGTAATAGAAACTTTGCACGTCGTGTCTCGTCCGTATATATGCCGAGAAGCCCTGCTTCAAGCATACATGGGTGTATGCCAGCAACAGGTCCAGAAGAGGGATCAGCACCGTATCCTTCCGGCAGGTCTGTCGTCAAACAGAAAATGATGCTGAGAAGCGAGGGTTAAGGCGCAGAAGCAGAAAAAAAATATTATCCACAGGTTTGCAAATAGTGTACCCAACAACGCGCTTTCGTATGCAAGACTGGATAAAGAATAGCCAGCGAAATGTCGTGATGCGTTACCTCGCCTGGCCAGCAGGAGATCCAAGAGATCCAGAGTCGGTCGAGCCGTCCCCGTCAATCGTCTTGCGCCAATGCTGTGGCAGGCAGACGCAGACAAGAGGAAAGGCCTTCAACTCGCCGGCTGCCGGCGCAGGTGGGCTTTGGCTCTCATCCCGTATCGAAGAGTTGGAGACGCCGCTATCTCTTTGTGCAGCTCGGGCGGCCTCCCATCCCTCGGCGCGCTGCTCTTGCATGTGACCAGTGGCCCAGCCGTCATCCCAGATGCCAACGACCTTGATCATGTCGCCCCTCTCCAGAGCAAACTCATCGCCGGCGCGGGGAGAGTAAGCCCACAAGACGGCAACCTTGTCGCCGGGGTGAATGTCGTCTTGTGAGTAGTAGTCCTTGAAGAATGGCAGTTGCTCGGACTGTTGGCTGCCGAAGCCCTGCGGCGAAGAGTGCCCCGCGCTAAGGGGTGACGACATCTGACCGTCGCTGCCCAAAACAGAGCCGCTTGATAGCGATCCATGTCTTCTAGCAGTCATGGGTGGTGGTCGCAATCCAGCGTCTCGGTGTTCAAAGTCAGGGCTGTCGACGTATTCATCCGACGAGGACTGGTCTGTGGCCTTTCTGCTATCTGACCGGTGCCCACCACCAGTTGTTGAAAGACTCTTGTTGTGCTGTGATGGAGAACCGCCAGAATGACCTTCCAGGGCCGACATGCGCGCAATACGGCCACCGGGGAGGACTTCATATCCTTGAGGGGCGCTTTGGCTTTGCTGGACCATAGCAGGTATGGTTTTTCTAGCCGGGGAAGGTTGGTTGAAGATGCTACCCGCTTGACTGCTATTAGCTCTGCGTCTTCGGAACAGTCGCACGCAAAAGAACAGTAGCAGCGCCAAAACAGCAATACCGGCAAGAGATCCAATGACGATACCTGCAATGGCTCCTCCGCTGAGGCGGTTACTCGATTCGGATGCGCCGTTGCCGTTGTCGCTAGGAGAAGTTGAGGTTGGACTTGAACCTGTGGACGTGGGAGTCGAAGAGGTGAGAGTGACTGTGGCCGTAATTGGCGGGAGCTTGACACCTTCACAACGTGATTCGGCTTTGGAGTTGTAGCAGCAAGTATCTGTAGAGTTGATGCCTCCAGCGCCGCAGTATCCACAGAGGCCAAGCGTGCTGGATCCGAAACCACAATTCTCGACCTCGTTCTGGGAGGCGGGTACGCAGTCGCCGGCGAGGGCTTTCACTGGCAAGCCACAGACGGTGTAGTCGGCTCGAATCAGGTCATTGACATCTTGCCTGGGGTTGCTGCAAAGATTGCTGTTGGAGGTGATGAAACCTTCGCTCTGCGCAAAATCGGCGCACGAGTCGGCGCACAATGGCCTCGAGACACTGGCGGCCAGACGGCAGGGTTCGATAGACATCTGAACCATGGCACTGCAGACCACCGTCGTGGTCCAGCGGGCGTACATGTTGCTCGAATTGCGGAGATCCACGCCACCACATCCAAATCGACCCTCATATCTAACAAAGTCAGCACTTATCGTATCGACAGTTGTCAGGCTAATGCGACATACCGAGACCGAACATAGTCCGTATTGACGTAAATCTCTAATTGCTTGTCAAAGGAATCTACATCAGACACATATTGCAGAAAAGGGCTGCAGAAACGTTATTAGCAGGCGGAGCTTGTGGCTGTAACCAACAGACATACTAGGTGTCGAGCAGAAATTTGCTCGTAGACACAGAAGCGCCATCAAAAGCAGGACAAAGCTTGGAGCCTTTGAGAGCAACGCATTGTCCATTATTCTGCGCTGTTGAGAGTAAAGGCATGGCGGATAATAGGGCTAGTTTCAGGACCGAGTCCCGCATTCCTCTGTGTATCCGTCCATTGCCCGTTTCGGATGGCGCAGCATTGCCGCGAGCCATGGTTGTGCAGTAGGCGGGGACGATTTGCGATTTGAGACGAGTCGTATAATATCGGAAATTTCAACGGAGATTTGACGAGGAAATGGAGGAATTATAAGCGAAAGAGGGGTACGAGAGCGTGGTTTGCACGGGAGAGCTGTTTGCTCAGCGTCGCGCAAACAGAAGACGGCGAGAGTTGTCCTTGGGCGCTTTGAGGTGTCTTTACCCGGAGGTGGCCGTAAATCAGACGATGGTGAATACCTCGAAAGAAACGACGGCATGTATGGTGAAATGGGCGTCTTAGAATTATTCGCGTAGGTAGACTGCAGTAAAGATCGTCGTCGTTTGCAAAAAAGAAGGTGGTCGGTAAGGTGAATGAAACGAGTGTAATGCCACGGACAAGAAACCGCGCAAAGGTATGACCGATCACTCCGACAAGTAGACGGCAGTTGTAGTTGCAGTGCGTTTGATGCCTAGAAGAAATTCGTCGTTGTCGTCGCAGCGTCGCGAAGGCTCCTGACGTCTGGCGTGTCGAGGATCTTGTTTGGGTGTTGCTCGGCGAACACACTGACAGCTGCTCAGGGGCGCGGCTCCAGTACCAAGCGGAGACCGATGGGTTGGGAAGTGCGGCACCAACTTGAAATATAGCAAAGGTGAGTCCGAATCTGAGAAATGGTCTAGCAGATGTGGCTTTATCTCAGTAAGTCCAACGAATGTATTCCCAGTTTCCCACGACTGGGAAAACGACGCGGCGGACAGACGGTTCAGAGACAATGTCCTGACGCCTTAAGCAGGGCAGGCTGCGACCTCGCACGTGCACGCCGCCACGGTGTTGCAAGAGGAAATGAGAAAGAAAAACGCGGCGATCCGGCTTCCTCTGCGAAAAGTAAAGAAGCCTGCAGCTTCTTCTTTACTTGCTCGGTGTTGTTAAGGCACTCTTTTGGTGAAGGAGAGACAAAGACGAACGGCGCCCGATGCAGGCCCCCAGGTTGGTGCGTGCGTGCGCTGGCGTGGGGACGGCGCTTTTCCAACAGAGGTGATGGGAGAATGGCAAAATGAGAGGGAAACAGGAAAAACACCAACAAGGCAAAAAGAAAGGAAGACGTCGAGTGGACGAAAAAACGACCGTGCGAGACTGGCTGATGAGAGGATCCTAGTCGTTTGGGCTGCAGTCCTGGCCCTTGGCCTTGCAGCTAGTGGCCGTAGACTGGTAGTAGATGGGGCGCTCTTTTGTCGTGGATGGGGGGCCAGCACATGAGACGGGGGTATTGAGACGAGTGTTTTTTTTTTCTTTTTGTAAGAAGAGCAGTAAATAATTAAATTGTAACCGAGGACATCGGTAACGTCGATATTTGAATCTGAAGCTGGTGGGCTTGCGGCCTTTTGGTACTGATGTGACAGGTTAGCCTCGGAGCGCGCAAGTCGTACAAAGACACAAAGGCAAGACATCAGGAACTCGTACTGGTAGCTCGTGCGACGGTTATCCTCTCAACGGGGCCGCTGCGATGCTGCGATGTTGCGGTTTTATTTGTTCTCTTGGTTGATATATGCGGCCGCTTCCCCAGCTCTCCATGATACTCTCTACTGATACTCATGACGTTATACAACATATTTCTGGGTCCAGACAGAGCTGGCCAGACAAAGCTGCGCAACACTGCTTCGACTTCATTCCATTTGCACATCTTCTCGGAAACTCTGCGCCAAAATGCTGCGCTAGGACAAGCTCAAGTCGAAGCCAAAACGGCTGCGCTACTGTTCGGGCCGTTGTCGTGTCTACTGATTGCCGGCATTGACAGCGCGTGGGCACAAGGCACGGGCCAGGCACAATTAGCTTCGAGGCTTCGGCTAGACAATGTCTATCCTTGATGCAAATTGCGAGGCTCTGCGGGGAGAAACTCTGTTTCCGCCGCCCGTCTTTCTCGCCAACATGGCAAGCGCGCATGCAACTACAAAGTACGAATAACAACAATAATAATAACTAGAATTTACAAGTATTACTGGCCGTGGGTCAGGACTGCAAGACCCATGCTGGTGACAATTTTAGCCTGACAGGGGTTACGCAGCCGCCTCATCCAGGCATTGTGACTTGCGTTTCTTTTGTCATATGCATCTGTACGGAGTATCATGTATCCGTATTAACAGTCAATTGTATTAATAGGCCAAGCACTATTTATTTATTCCTCGAAGCTTCGTCCCTTGCAGCTTTCTATCGAAAGAGATATCTTCACCGCCGCCACCTATACAATATATGCCGCACATGGCGACATTCTGGTAGGTAGACAGCTATCAGTGATCACTTTCCACACCCATGGCCATCTAATCTTACTCGAGCCAGGGTAGCCTGTTGTTGGTGCCATGGTTCCTGGAATCGCACGTGCGGATTGACCCTGTGGCCCGTTCCCGTTCCCCATACACTTGCAGCTCGCGCCAGCTTCGTGTCAAGAGATTAGTTAGTCATCGCTTCTGCAGGTCCCAGCCAACTGATACAAATATCCATGTCGGATTTTTTGCACTCGAGTACCTTGCATTTATTATTAGCCTGCAGGTGCCGTCTCGCCAAATTTCTGTGCTCTGCGGCCTCGTTTCATCGACTGCGGCACCCAGGTGCCAGACTACTACGTAGCATACTGGTAGTCCCCCACCACAATAATCTCTTCATAATATTCGTGTGCTGAAGTTTTGCCTTCGTCCAATTCGCGCGCCGATAATCCTTCGATTCTTTTACATATCGATATGCCATAACTTTTCAAGGGCACGTCAACGCACATGGCCACCCACGTAACCGTTCCTGTACCACCTCTGCGACGCCTCTGCACTAGTATTTTGCAAACACCTCTCACATGAGACGAAGTTGTGCGCACCAAGACAATGCAGTAGTTACGTTGCATAACATGTCTTCGAAATTCGTGTGTCTATTCGCGCGTCACAAAAAATTCAAACTCATGATACGCGACAGTTTTGCCATGGTGTTATGCTAGCGGGCCTGGACTTGTTCATGCATTGCACAACTGAGAAGCAAGTGTAATAAGAGCAGGGCGTTTGATATTGTGCATGTCGGCGCTTTGGTTTTCGTGATGATGACCTCCGCATACAACTGTTGCTTGCAGCCTCATACCTCATTCCCAGTAAGCTATCGAGACAGCAGCTAACACGAGACTAAAATCGAAATTCTCTGTATAAAAATACTTAGTATCAAAATATTTAGTATCTTATTCTACACATGTACACAGTAGAGCAAGCCTTTGCTTTGGCCCGGCCAGGGCAGCAACTCCTGAGTTATTGCCTTGAAGGTCTTTACCAGTACCTACCCTCGACGGCGTTCTACCACAGTATAAAGAATGCACCATTTTATCTTCGCTTGATTAAACGCGGCCATACAAGCACGGCACAGCGGACGTGCGTCGTCAAGTACAAGATTGCTACATCTGTGTATTGTGCCCCCTCTCGACCAACAAGCATTGTCTGCACCAAGCCGGTCGACGTGTCTGCGCCTCTGCGTTCACCTCGGACCTTTGTTCACACCGCATTATGAATTTGGCGCGCAGACTCATGGACTTTGGCGGCCTATCCCCGAGAAAGAAAAGTTTGAAAAACATAAGGGTTTTTGATGTCCTTTCGGTCCCGAGATGGACGATGTGGACGACGATGGCTGCTGAGGGCGCCCCACCTCGCGCTCCGCCAGACACCGACCGCCGACGCGGGGTGGGCGATTTGGCTGGTAAAGCAAGATAAGCTTGGTATTAGCGTTGCAGACACACGTTTTCCGATGGGTATGGGATCATATATGGGGTTTGCGCATGAATATTTGATCAGAGATTTTTCTGAAGGGAGAGTAAAACCATGTCGGCAATCTATTGCTGATGGCCAAACATCTGGTGCGCGTCTTGCTCACAGAAGAGTCTGCCAACCAAACAGAGGCAGGTTTCACTAACTAGTAGCATCGATTGGTAGAATCCAGATTTTTTTTTACGCTACCCGATCTGGCGTATATTTCAGAATAATCGAGATGTTATTCGTCTTGGCTGGTGTTCTCAGATTCCAGACACGCAAGCCCAGGTACCACTGTAATACTTACCAGGCCCTGTCTCGGCGCCGCACTAGATGATGCACAACTTCCACGCCTCTTGCATCATGTGACGGCCACATCTACGCATCAAACGTGCATTAAAATATCGTACCTTGGTAAAACAAAGACCCAAATACATAGAATACGAACCAGCACCAGCACCGTCCTTACAGAGATAGCAAATGCTTTTGTGGATGGGCACATGGGGGACTTGAGGTCGGTGCCCGGAGCTTACAAGCGCCGACCCTCCACGCAGCACAAGGCAAAGCTTATGTTCGCTGCCCTGATATTATGTAGCAGTACCTAATTACAGGGCGATGATTCCCCCAAGCCCCCATTTTTTTCGGGCTAGCCTCGCTGCCCACCACCGTCCGTGGAACAAACTGTCCGTCCATCGTCTGCGTCACTAGCTGGCGATACTTATAGTTAGCCTGGTGCGACCACTTTGAATTGGGTTCTTTTTCCTCAACTTTTTTTCAAATTTGTTGAATACAACTGTCTCTGCGGACAGAGCAAACACTGAACTTCCAATTCAAAAGTTAACCGCGCAAGAATCCATTGGCAAACGCCAGCGCGTCAGACAAGGCAACTCGCCGTTTGCCATTGACTTACACGCAGCGCCAGCCGACAAGCCAACACACACATCCCTGGAGCAACACACGTCCACAACCAATTCCCCCTCCCCCCTACCAAAATTTTATCTCTTCTTTCCTTCGACATTAACCCCAGCAGGCATCAGTCGAGCTTGTCCACATACACAATGCCGTCCTCGTCGCAACCAAGCCAGGGCGGCATGTCTCCGGAGATGATAGCTCAGTTAAAGGCACAAGTACGTCCACCAACACCCCCAAGTCCTCACCACTACCACGAACTGGAAACGTCCCCTTATTATCCAATCAAGTACGCACAGCTAACCAATCTTCTCATCCTCAGGGCCCTCCTTACCCCCCGACCGGCGCCGGCCTCGGCGGCCGTCCCACCGTCGGCGTCGACGTCCCCATCTCCTCCGTCCTCATCGCCATCTTCGTCGTCTCCGCCGCGCTCAACATGACCATTCTGCAGCGCAACCGCCGCCGGGGACACAAGTTTGTCCTCTCCGGCCTGCTCTTTGGCTTCTCCATGGCGCGCATCACCGCCAACGTCATGCGCATGGTGTGGGCCACGCGCCCAAACAACGCCTCCATCGCCATCGCCGCCAACGTCCTGACCAACGCCGGCGTCGTCCTCCTCTTCGTCGTCAACCTCATCCTCGTGCAGCGCCTGCTGCGCGCCTACCACCCGCATCTCGGCTGGAGCCGCCCCGTCGGCCTCGCGTTCCGCTTCCTCTACTTTTCCGTCGCCGCCGCCATCATCATGGTCATTGTCGCCGTCGTATACAGCTTCTACACCCTCGACGTCACCGCCCGCCATCGCATCCGCGAGGTACAGCTCACCGGCACCGTCTTCCTCGCCGTCCTCGCCTTCCTCCCCATTCCTGTCGGTCTCGCCGCCGGGCTCGCGCCCGCGGGCCGCCACCCGCGAGACCCCTTTGGCCAGAGCCACCCGCAAGGCCGCGCCCGCTCGCTGCGCTTCAAGCTTGCCCTCGTGGTCGCCACCTCGGCGCTGCTGACCCTCGGCGCCGCCTTCCGCGCCGGCACCGCCTTTTACCAGCGCCCCGCCGCCAACCCGGCCTGGTTCCACAGCAAGCCCTGCTACTACTGCTTCAACTACCTCATCGAGATTGTCTGCGTCTTCTCCTACGCTCTGTTGCGCTTCGATCGCCTGTTCCACGTCCCGGACGGTAGTAGCGCCCCCGGCGACTACGCCGGCCGTGGCGACCTTAGCCAGGCGGAAAAGGCCGGCGGCCTCGAGGAGGCCTTGGACAGCGAGCGTCCCCTGACGGCCGCCGAGCAGCACGAACACGACAGCGCGTGGGACGCGCAGCTGCGCAAAGAGCTGGGTCGCCAGGCTGTATAAATGTAGACGTGTGTGTGTGCTCTATTTGCATTTGATTTCACAAGCGGCGTACATTTCATGATTTTGCTGGCGGGAATGAGCAATAGAAATCAAGGACAACCATGCTAGACTATACATTGATAGACCATGTATGAGATAATACCCAAATAGTTAATAAGCGTTCAACAATACGATGCACATAGTGCGCGAAGCTTCGTCACCAGATCCTGACTGTGGTTCATCATTGTCAACATCACTCGCTTTCATTCCAAGGTCATGTAATCGTGACTTTTCTTTCTCCTGTCATTTGTTTCCTTTTTTCCTGTTCTGCAAATCTATACAACGCTTCGTTCGTCCCCCTAGTAGTTGAAGCAGCTGCCACCGCCTCAACCATTTCCACAACTCCGACCCACACGAAATGGCAGAGCTAGCCTCATTACCACTCTGCCGCCCATGCATACATTACGGGAGCCTATGTGGCAACTCTAGCACGTCTATTCCTTCTACCGAGGTATGAATACCCAGGACAAGGTTGGTTTGCGTTTGATCCAGCGCCACAGGATTAGAGAAAATAGTCGGGTGTTCCTACATGCGGTTAGCAAAGCCGAGCCGAAAGGGAAGGGAGAGCACATACTTCTTGAAACCATTGGCTCGCCAGCTCTGGGGCAAGGGTCAAATTGCAGGCTGCATAAAGTCAGTATCCATCAATCACCTCTGTGGTCTCAACGACATACAATGTGTATTTCAAATGCTCGTCAATCTCCATGATAGCTGCTTGGTTGCCACATCGGTAGCAATAGTTGGGAGCAGAGAAAATTGTAACGACGTTGCGGTCTTGCGACCAATTGTAGCCCTCCATGACCAGCTGATGCGCGCGTGCAATCAGTGTCAAGCCGTTGTTGTGGTTGAATGCTTCTGAGATATCCTGGCCAAAGGTGTAGCCCGCACCACGGGGAGAAATTCCCCATCCGCATCGGTCATCGGGGTCTGACCAGAGGAGGTCGCACATGGGTCCCTCATGAGGCACTTCCTGGATGCGATCTAAAGCTCGAATGTTATCCAACGTGTCGATACTGGGCGAAAGACCACCGTGAAGACAGAAGATTTGGTTGTCAATAAGGGCGGTCAGCGGCAGGTAATCGAACAGGTCGGTAAAGTATTTCCAGACGTTGGCATTGCCGTACTTGCGCAGGCACTCGTCGTAGAATCCGTAAACTTGGGTGATTTGACGCGATTCGTGGTTTCCGCGAAGAATGGTGATGCGCTGGGGGTATCTGATCTTGAGAGCGACGAGAAGGGTCACCGTCTCGACCGAGTAGTAACCTCGGTCGACATAGTCACCTAGTAAGCCGAGTTCAGTATTCGTCGTCGCAGGTCAAGAAGATGCATCATTAGCTTGGCATACCCATAAACAGATAGTTTGTGTCGGGGTTAGGACCACCAATCTTGAAGAGCTCCATGAGGTCATGGAACTGCCCGTGGATGTCGCCACAGACGGTGACGGGGCATTTCTAAGCAATTGTCAGCCTCGCAACCACGGAATTTATCTCCGACGTCATCAACTTACGACTGGCTGCACATTCGATTCTTCTTGTAGTACTTCGCGGGCCTGTTTGGGGAGTATGGGTCAGCCTTTAGTTGTCTGAGCAGTCACGCGAGAAAACGCTGCAGCTTCGGCGCTCAAATATCGCATCGTAGGCGAAGCCGCCAACCGCTCGCAACCGGCATCGCAAGCGAGGTGCCCAAAAAAAATTCATCCGGGTCGCGCGACGCGGACGGCAAGACTCGAGCTCCTCTTACCTTGTCGCAGAGTCTCTGGACATCAGCCTCAGCAAGCTGCTTGCAGGTCATCAAGCTCTCAATCCAGCCATCGAGGGTGGGAATCGTGGCGGGCTCGTGCTGAACAGGTGACACGTCGGCGGGCGCCCTTCCCACGTCCTCCATGTTGGTATCCATGGCGAAATGTCGAATTAAACCTGAGGATGTCGCAGCGTTGGCAAGAGGCACAAGAGCCTAGAGATGCGGTGTTCGGGGGGTAGACGGTGGAAGATTTGCTCGCCTCTACTGCTTTGCGTCCGTGGCGGTGGGGTAAGGTAGCCAAGGGGGGGAAGCTGGCTGCTTTGACGCAGGAGAGGAAATAGGTCGCGAGGTCACAACAGTAAAGATTGCAGTGCAGGTAGAATGCAAGATGTGCGCACTATTTTCAAGGGCGCAGCGGTCGTTGGCGGGCGGTTCGGTGGGCGGCGCGACGATGCGGGATGGGAAACGTTGTTTCGTGTTTGTGATGATGCTAGGGGAGCCTTCGAGGACTGGGAGTCTTTAGAGGGGGGGGGAGAGCTGCAGGCTCCTGCACTGCAAAGGAGGGCGGCTTCGCTTAATTTCCACTGTGCAAGCGCTAGTGCTTCAACAGCGACTGGCTGGCAGTGACGAGCGCCGCCTGACACTTCACCAAGAGAATTGAGTTGGTACCTAAAGAAAGAAAGAAAGAAAAATCATTTTATTTGATTCTAATAATCTCTCATCTTGCTGCATTCTTCTTCCTCTGATTGCATCCCTAATCGGCCTCTCTTGCTTTTAGAGGTACCTAAGGTGCCTCTTGCTCCTGCCTGTAGCCACCGCCATAAACCACTGAAATGGCCTGCAGCTCGGCGCTAAACCAAGCCAGCCCACCTTTACAGCAATCAATGCCAAAGCTACTGCATTCCAGAGCTTCCTCGCTACTGTATTTTCACTCCAATCTTATATGTTTGCTAGCTGCTTTGTTTTCGACCCTCTCTCTTTCACTTCGGAAACACAATATTGCACCCCCACGTGCTGCTGGCGCTTTGTCCCCGCAACATCTATCTCTGTGCTTGGTTGGAGTTGGGCAGTGCGTCATCAATTCTCCACCTGCTCACGGCCACCCACTGATGAAGCTAGGCTGGCTGCCCAATACCCAAGCTTATTGTCACATCGTTCCTCTGCCACGGTCGTGACTACCTATACAGTCTTCAAGTTTCATCATGATATGGGCAACATTATCGTAATACAATCTTATGGTCCCGCCATCACGCATATAATACTCATCTCGATGTCAGCCCAAGTCCGGTAGGTGATGCCATCGCGTCTGAAGGTATATCAGTTCGTCCAACAAGATTCTGAAAGTCTAGCCCAACGGCAGAGAGTTTCGTAGCATGCTCCTTTGCTCTGTTCATGCACTCTGTCCAGACCGGGCCGCCGCGTTCTGTGCTACTCAGCTGCCTGGCGAGAATGGCATTGAAGGCCTCAACCTCTTGCTTAGCCCACTTGACGCAAGCGCTCATCATCGGTGGCGGGAAGCACGCCTGGAAGCATTGGACAGTGTTGTGTATACTGGTAAAGTAGACGTACGACAGCTGCCAAATGTACAGGTGCAAGTCTCCCTGGAAGATGCATTGCCTGCAGACCAATGTTAACTCTCGTCCAATTCCGACCGCCGCTTGACTAACCTTGAACGTTTGTGGATTGTAACGCTTCGCGCATCCAAGTAAGCTTCTCTTGCTCTATCATGGTACCCCAGCCTCGTCAACCAGGAAACGTTTTGCTTCGTCTTCATCCTCTCGTTGTGTGTGGCCTCTAGTTCACGAATCACGATGTCTCCTAGCCGGTTGCATCGCTCGTCTACCTTGAAGCTGATAAAGTCCTGTGCGACTACGTTACTCTTGAGGCCTCTCGACAGGCTCTTGAGCTTCTCCACGCGTGCCACTGCAGGCTCAAATTCTTGCAGCGCAATGTTGATGTCCAGCTCATCCATCTGGCTCTCCACCCAGCGCAGGTTTTGTTGCTTGCCGTCGACCTCGATGAGCATATCCTTAATGTCCGACAAAGTCTCGAGGAGCTCCGTCTTTTGCAGCAGGCCGGGATCTCGCGAGGCGAAATAGTTAATTGTCTCCTTGGCCTTGTTGTTGGCCTCCATTTCGTATTCGAGACCCTTGCGGAGCTCTTCCACCGCCTTGCGAACGTTGAGCAGGAGAGCCTTTTTGGAGGAGTCGTCTGCTTTTTCAGTTCTGTAGATGAACGACTCTTGCCCGCCGCCCCGTACCATGACGGCGTCGGCAAGCTTATTGCGGCCGCCAGACGACGAGTCCCCGGCCCCTGGAATGTCAATGACCTCGATGTCGAGCAGCGACCAGCACCGGTCGGCAACGAGCTTCATCATGGGACCTCGCGTGTCCGCATTGGGCGCATCCATCTTGCGCTTCTTGCGAGAGGCGATGAGCAAGTGGTCGTTGAGCAAGAATATTTGCATGGCCCTGCGAGACTTGTATGTAGCATTGTCGAGCTCGACCCACGGCCCTGCGTTTTGGATGACGTGGCGCCCGGACGAGTTCGGGAGAAACTTTTGCGATCCTTCGACATTCTTATACAGGGCCTGCATCTGCGAGTTCCAGAGCGCGCTTCTGTCTGCTACAGAGCTGCGCTTGTCTCGCTTGCTGAGCGTCGTCTGGCCTGGTATGCTCGCAGGCTCGTCGTTTTTGGCAGTCGCCGATCGCAACGCCGTCGTGTTGGTCTTGAGCTCCGACATGAGGTTACGCAGCGTCCGCATCTCGGCCTTGAGCTTCTCTGCCTCTTTACTAATCTTGATGAATTGTGTGCGGTTCTGTAGTAAGTTTTGCTGTAAATCGGAGGCAGCACGAATCTTGAGCTTCTTTAGAGAGTCTTCGAATTCGCGAATCTGACCATCGGTAGCATCGCCAAGCACAGCTGCCACGTATTGATCCGGCACGAGGGCGGGATCTCGCAGAGCCTTGATATCGATGACGGGTGCAGCACCGCCTCGGGAAGGAGGTGGACGTCGGTCTTTTTGATCGTATCTGTCCATTGAAGGTAATGCTGGTACCGAAGGTATTGGGCCGTCCAGATCAAGCGGCATGTTGTTGAACCGTGTCGAGTATCGTTGTTTGACCAAGTCCGACGTCTGCCACCCATGTTAGACTATGACTTGTATCAGCGCTGACAGCAACTGCCCGAATAGTACCTTTCCACCAGCCATTGGCGGCGGTCTTAATCGAGGCCGCATCGGCGGCTCGCTGGTCGCGCCAGGAGCTCCTGGGGCGACGGCTGTGTTGGAACCATCTTGCAGGATGGGACTGGAGATTTGTCGCGGCGCGCTGATGGTGGGCTTTGCCTTGCGCTTGCCGCTACGCAAGGAGATTTTGCTGCGTTCCTCCGACATTGTGGTATTTGGAAATGAAGATCAGGCGCTCGAAAAGGGGATGAGAACAAAAAAGGGGGCCGCGCACGGCAGGACGTTTGTCGTTGATCCCAGCAACACGAAGCTGGTGGTGAGGCAGCTTCGGGGGGTTGATGTGTCACAGTGGGTGGGTGTACCCATCAGGCCTGACAATGTACCTGTGGCTGGGCCGATGCCAGGAGGCTGAGCAGTGCCAACGCTGCTGCTGCTACTGCTTGGCCCAGCGTCCCGAGTTTCTCCCGGCCCGCACCCAATATTCCCGCGGTTGACAAAGCTCCCCTGAGCAGCCATGCGGGCTGGCCGCAGGCGTTTATTATCAAGCTCTCGAGGTCAAAAAAATCAGCGTCCCGGCGAGCGCATCACAGCCCCAGCTTCAACCTCGAATCTCCCCGTCTGTCCCTGCCCGCCCTCCAACAACGGTCCATCGTCCTACGACACTGTCACTTTCCTTTTTGGAATACCTGCATCATCCGATTGCTGTTTCTCACCCGCAACTTTCCACACACTGCGCCTCTCTCGAGTCAAACAATGGTGCAAACCTCGACCCTTGTGACGGCGTCCGTCGCCACCGCGGCCACCGCCATTGCCGGTAAGTGCGGCCGTCGACCTCAATTCATTGGACGCCGAACACAATTCTATGCGATAAAAGATGAGCCCCGTTCCGACTAACCTCGTTGTTCCCGCTTCCGCCGATGCAGCCTACGCTATCTACTTTGACTATCGCCGCCGCAGCCAGAGCGAGTTCCGCCGCAATCTGAGACGCCACGAGCGCACGCAGGCCCGCGCAAAGGCGAAGGCCGAAAAAGAAGAGGCCGAGGCCTTCTCTCAAAACCTGCGCGCCACCGTCAAGGCCAGGGTCGACGAGGCCAAGGAGGAGGGCTTCCCCCAGGGCGTCGAGGAGCGCGAGGCCTACTTTAGCGAGCAGATTATGGCTGCCGAGGTCATGAGCTCCGATCGTAAGCTTCAGCTCCCAAAACCTCTAATACTCGGGCGCTGTTCCCTCGTGGGCGCATAACTAACAGAAGCGCATTCTTACAGCTTCCAAAGCCATTGACTCGGCTCTCGCCTTTTACAGAGGCCTCAAGGTCTATCCCAGCCCCGGTGACCTGATCAAGATTTACGATAGCACTGTTCCCAAGGTACGATCTGATGTTGCTCGATTGATTGGTGCGCAGTACCTGCTAACAACGGTAGCCCATATTGGACATTCTCGCCGAAATGATCGCATACGACTCCAGCCTCGACATCCGCTCAGTGCCCTCCGGTGCCCCCGGCGGCATCAACCTGGGCGATATCCCCAACGTCGGCCTTGACTAGATTTCCATCTATATCGATTCCCTCCCGAGGCAGTGTGTAAAATTCGCCATGTCTTCTTTGGCATAATAGCCCGGCTTGTAATCAGCAGCGCGCAGGCACTCAAGCTGCAACCTTGTGAGGTTCCGTCTCGAGTCTTGCTTCCTGCGCCAACCATCAAATTCTAAACAATACGAGGCCAGTTGATCTAGCTTCTGGCCTCAGTGTACCATATTGTCCTTCTTTTAGGCTTCAGATAGAGCTTTGTGTAAACAGACGGTCAAAGATACCGCTACGAGGGCTCGGGGAAAGACGGCTATGGTAGCGTCTCCAAATAAAACTACCTAGGAGGAGGAGGGTGTTTTTCGACATGGCTAAAATATACTACTAAATCTCTTCTATATTTTTGCCGTCTACCTACGCGGGAGGGGGGTATTTTCCGACATGCCCTCTGACAGATTTTTGTAGATAAAATATTATCAAGGCATGTTGCTATAGATTCGGGCTTCTTAGATAGGATATTAGAAATTTTTTTAATATGCTAAAAAGTGTGATTTCCTTATAATATGCCTAAAAAATTTACTAGATAGCAAAATATGTTAGAGGGCATGTCAGAAAACACCCCCCTCCCGCGTAGGTAGTGAGCATATTAACACCTTAAAGATATTTTTAATAGTAAAAAACGTGTTAGAAGCTCTAAAACGTTAGCTAGACGGCAAGAACACATGTGTAAATTGACATGGTATTTTCGCCCTGTCCAAAAACACCCCCCTCCCGATCCACGACTAGCTCGCCCAATATTTGCTACGTTCAACTGCATGAGAGCTTCAAGCGACTTTCGTATCGACAACTACTAACATGTGACGACTGTATTCGAAGAATGTACAACGGGCAACGCTCACATTCATTCATACAATTTTTCATCAACTATCGCCTTATGACTACTCTGGAGCTTCTCGAACAACTATGGCTTCCTTTTTTCTTCCCTTACGATCCACGCGCTCATCACGCGGGTCGAATCCTCCATTACCCCAGAGCGCCCATTCGGGCGTCGGCGGGCCCATGTAATCTTCGGGCGTCCAGTCGCCGTCGGGGCCGCGCTCCTCGAGCAGCTCAAAGAAGCGGTCGTAGTCAATGTGTGTATGCCACTTGCCGTCGACGTGGAAGCGCTCGCTGGCCAGCAGGACGCAGCAGCTGTGGGCGTGCTCGGCGGCGATGCCGTACGCGAGGCCCTTTTCCTGGAGGCGCCTGTCCAGCGCGCGCACAAAATCGCAGACCTCCCAGTAAAAGGGCACGTTGGACATGGTGAGGCCGGCATTGGACGATGTCGACGTACCGCAGTACGTCACGCCCTTGATCTCGACGAAGCACGGCAGGCCCTGCTCGATGAGCCGCGCGTAGCCCTCGGCCTCGTCCTCGACGTTGAAACCCTTGACGAGAGTCAGGCGGAAGACGGTGCGGTGGCGGAAGCGCTTCTCGCGGAGAATGTCAAGGCAGCGATTGAAGCGCTCCCAAAAGTCACGGTGGAGGGGTCGGTCGATCTTGCGCAGCGATTCCTTGTTGGAGGCGTCAATGGAGACGTAGAGCTGCGTCACGGCCTTGAGATCAGCCAGCTGGTCCGGGTGCTGGGCGTTGCACACCAGGAAGGAAGAGATGCGCTCTTTGTGCAGCATGCCGAGAAACTCATTGATGTAGGGGTAGAAGATGGGCTCGCCAACCAGAGAGAGCGCACAGTGGCGGATCTTGAGTGCTTCCGCGAAACGCTCCGCACGAACTCCCGGTACACCGCGCATCATCTTAATCTTCTTGTAGTGGTTCTCCTTGACACCGTCAAAAATTAGCTCTGGGGGGTCAACGACCCATCGCCAGGTAGTGCCGACAGGGTTGGTGCCATGACGCCAGCAGAATACGCACTTGTTGGAGCACGATAGCGATGGCGTCGTTTCCATGCATTGGTGGGAGTTGATGCCGTACAGTGAGTACTTGTAGCAACTACCTCTGCCACGCAGAGCCGACTTGGTCCATCGGCAGATCTTGACACCGGAATGCGATCCTACAATGGCGTAACCTTGCTTTGTGAGGGCAGCATACGTCGGAGAATTCTTGGCGACCATCTCCTTGACCTTGTTCTGGGGGTTGCTCTTGTTGTTGTATGTGGTGAAATCGACAGCGATGGGTGCCTTTGGGTTGGCATCACCGCCTTGCGATTTGATCACGCGGCCCAGATCTTCCACATCGTCAAGATTGCTAGAACTTTTGCCGTTTTCGCGCTTTGAGGGCTTCTCGTCGTCGAGAATGACCTCGCCATCGTCATAGTCTTCCTCTAGCTCATCGTCGCTTTCCACAGGCGCCCCGCTGCCAGCCACACCTTGGCCGAGATAGCCGGTACGGATGATTTGGCTAAATACTTCTTCGACACCGCTTGACCATTCGCTGAAGCGCTCGGCATGGTCACTCTTCATGTCTCCCATGCCAACGGGGTAGGCTCGCTTGCGCGCAGTCAATTTCGCCATCCACTTGTCCACTTCCTTGGCCTGGAAGCAGTAGCCTTCGGCCTCATCAGGCCAGCCTTCGCGATCCCCGAAACCAAACACAGAGTATCCCATTAGCGGCGAGAGCGGCGCCGTGTCAATTCGAAAATCGTGATGAGTCTCTTGGAGATGCTCGAGGAAAGTATCGTTGATGGAGTCGATGTTGTAGCTGGGAATGAGGAAAAGGTAAAGAAACTGTGCGCCATCATCGCTCTTTGGGGGCGCAATGAAATAGTCGTCAAAGTCGATTTCGGTCAGGTCGAGAAGCTCGGGCGCGAGAATCGGGCGCGCGGTTTCGGCGGCGAGCTGCGCGACAGATTTTTCGAGCTTCGCGATGTAGTCCTGGCCGATCTTCTCCGTTTTGGTGGTAATAGACGAGAAGAAGACGAGTACTTTGACAGGTTTGTTCAGGTCGATCAGTTCCTCGGTGGTCTCGGGCTTTTTGGTCACGCCGCCTTTGATCCTGCGAGGGCCGACAGTCTTGACGGCAGTCCTTTCCTGTACTTGTGGCGGGGATACATTGTCCGACTTCTTGTAGGCAACGTTTTTGTAGGCGGCATTTTCGTATATTTTCGGTATGATTTTCAGGTCGGGCTTTTCTTTGTATGCGTGAACATACAGGCGAAGCACAACGAGGCCGCAAAGTGCGAGTAAAATGATGGGTGTTCGGTTTGTGTGCCAAACATCGAGCAGCCCTGGCAACTGTTAGAGGGTTTTAATTCAGTAATCAGCTTGATCTACACTCCACCATTGATGTTGAAAAGAGCAGACTGCCCATTCGCACCGCTCAGAGGATCCATGGTCAATGCAGTTGTTCGCGTGCCGTTGTTAAAATAGCAAATCAAACTGTCGCCCCGCGATGGATAGAATAATTTTGGCGGGGCGAATTAGCAACCACTTGATAGGTGGGATGGGAGTGCGCCTGAATGCTCAGTTTTGTTAGTTAACACAAGGACTCATTCAACCACCATCAATTTTGACAATATGTGAGCATGCTCTTGTATCAAGATTGGGTTCTCTCCACGATATGTTCATCTCCGAGCAATTTTCACATGAGCACCATCACCACTCTGCTCAGTAGTCTTACTACTGATATCTACATGACCAACGTGGGTATATGCGTATAAGAGAATAGAATCAAACTCATCAACCCAAGCTTCTCTACACGCCTGGCGAGTAAATACCACCGACACAATACTGCGAACTAGCGACACATTAGCCATTGAATCAATTCAGACACTGGATGCAGGGTACCTACATATTGCCATGCTGACTAACGTTGGCCCTCGCTCGTGGTGGACCTCCGGGACGTGTCCAAATCTGGACTAGCGTAAATCACGCAATCGATGAGCCCGCCTTTGGGTCAAGACCTTGCCAGAGGACGACTTGACTTGCTCCTCTTTCACTCCTGCAACCTCTTTGCACGTCACTTCGTGGACAGACAACTGCCAGCGGGCACGAGACGATTTTTTTCATGTCGATATGTAATGTATTGTACTATGAAGAGACGTTGCGCTGTTGACGACTTGACCGTGCAATGGGTTTGCCCCACCCGGTCGAAGAGAGGCTAATGAGACGAAATACAGAAAATTCAGGAAAATCAACAAACGCCGACCATGAGACACAAGGCACGCCACTGCAAGGCAGGACCGCCTTTACTCCTTGAGGAGCCTTCCATAGGCGGAGTAGTAGGCACAACCAGGGACGTGACTACGGCGACCGGTCTTCTCGTCGAAGATGTGGCAGCCCTTCTTTGCTACGTTGGGAGGAGTGTAGACTGGACCGAAAGAAACGTCTGTTAGCGAACCGACGACAAGTGTCAACGGAGTGGATGGGAGGAACACTCACGGTGGAGGGAGACGGCGAAGTCGCTGCCCTTGTTGGACACGCGGTGCAGACCGAGCTCATCGGCCATGTACGCGACTTGATTTTCTTTATACGTCTTTTCTGTGATGACCTTGAGGGGGCCGCTGCATTCTCCTTCCTGGGGGAACTCGTAGCGAGTCTCGGTCAGGTTGCCCTTGAGTATCTTCATCAAGCAGTGGGCATTGCCGTGGTCATGGATGGGACTGCCTTTGCCGGGCGACCAAACTAGGACAAGCTGATGCGGAGACGTGTTAGCGATGACAAGATGGATACTTGAATCAGGCCGTGTTATCACGGGTCAAAAAGGAGAGAACTCGACATACCAAGTTGCTCTTGCCGTTACCCTCGTCGACGAGGTTTCTGGTATAGCCTCTACTGGCATCACCGAAGGCATACTTTGCCCAGTTTCTATCTCGGGCATCGTACAGCTTCATGAGGCGGGTGAGGAATGTGACATCGATATCGTCCGAGGTCAACCCCGAGCAGGGCCCTAGAGCCGACTTGAGAGCGAGTACAAGCTCCTCGAAGAGGTTCTCGTCGACGCGCATGGAACTGGCAACAAAGATGGAGTCGAGCGGCAAAGCGCTGGGGAGAACATTGATAGCCATGATGCTGGAATGTAGAAAGGTTACGTGAGTATGTTTTTGTGTTGCTAAACTGATGATGAAGCAGTGCGAGGGATTATTGATGATTTGCGAGATGGACGCTTTTACGCAAAATCGGAACAATGCTGGGCGAAACAGGACAGCGGTCACCTGAAGAGGGGGGAGGCTACCTCTCTTACTTTACGTTACGGGTGATAGTAAGACCGCACTGTGGACAGTGGGGCAACGCGGCGAGGCATGAGGACCTTTGTGATGCGACATCGAACCGGAAAAGCAAGCCAGCTTGCCGGCTATCGGTGACGAAAAAGGCTCAGAGCCCATCGAGTCAGCAACGTGGCCTAAAGCACCATTGCTTTGTTTATTTTTTTCAGCGCTACGGCGTGCCTTTTAGAAGGAACTTTCGGCCTCTCTACTGGTGCGAGGCACAGAAAGGAAACCGATAGCGGGCTCGGACCGGACTTGAACGATTTCTCGTTGGCTGATGGGCTGGGGCCAAGTATCGAAAAAAGTGGATGGCTGCACGCCGGTTTTTAGCGGCTACCAGCGCGACAACACTGAGAGGCGTACAGCGGCCGAAGGAGCTGGAAAATGCACGAAATTGCGCGTAGATTGATGTAGAGATGCCGTCCAGGCGATGCGATTGAGAGTAGAAGCAAATTGACAACTGTTTTATTGATCAAGATCGATGGTGAAGACATGCTGGCACGACTAGACACTCGGGGTTTGGTAGCGGGGCAGAGTGGGGCAGCATAACCCGAACGGTGCAAAATGATGTCGCAGGCACGGTGTGCACGCACTGTGCGATGCCAGCCGGCGGGCCTGAGATGTCACATGGAGGCAGCGCAAGGAGGCTTGCATACTGGCATGCTGCTCATATTAATTGAGGAGGAGGAGCAAGAGAGCGGCTGGCTGAGACGTTGCCAAGCGTAATTTAACATAAAGACGGAAAGACGGGTCGTTGCAGCTGAGTGGCTGCACAACCCCCAAGCAATGGAGAGAGAGAGACAAAGGTGACGATGTCGCGGGTGTCGGCAGGCAGGCCTAACTAAAGAAAAATAGAGTTGAATGTGTTACGCTTACACTAGTATGAGGCGCGGGATCACGGCGCTGTATTGGAACTTGGGAATGATCAAAAAATGAAGAGAACATTTGTGATCCTGACTGGCCGAGATTGCCGTCCGGGGTTACATGGGCAGCTTGTAGGCCCTTGTATTGCGTGGGACGGGCTGCGGCTCTGCGTCGATATAAATGGTGGTCCATGCATATTTGTATATCGGTGCTTTGCTATTGAAGACTTTGAGAATTGAAAAGCTGGGGTAGTAAATGGTAACCAAGGTCGATCAGATATGGAGACGCACAACGATACTGGGCAGGGCCAAGTTGAAGTGCTTGGTTGCCATTTGCTATTTGCTATTTGCCAAGTATTAATTGTTAAGCTACTGCAAATCAGAGGCCAAGTGCCAAGGTTATCGCGGTAGCATCACAGGAAAAGAAAACACCACATCTATCAAATAACGGCGTAACAAAGCAAGTTGTTGCTAGCACGTCAAAGGGGGCGAAAATGGTCATTCGCCGTCTCGGGTATGTACGCAGCCTTCGGACATTGGATCTGATAGTAAATTTCTTAGTTAGGGGGTCGGCTGACTCTTTTGCCCGGCTGCTGACTGCTGAACCCCAGAAAAAAAAAAAGACCAAAGAAAAAAAATCAAGAGGTCTCCGCTGGGTCGGTGCCGATGGCCCGGCGCAAGAACAAGTCCCCGACGACGAGAGAACTGACAAAGGGCATTGTTGCTCTGTACTGTACAAAGCAAACGTTTGTTTCGCCAACCACGCCATTGTTGTCTTCAATATGAGGCTCTTTATAATATAGCATCATATATACCTCAACTCGTACGTCTTGTCGATTTTTTCGTGCCAACTTTCTCCGCGGGTCCCACGTCGTCCGTCCAAAAAAAAAAAAACCAACATGCCATCGACATCCGCCACCGACGCCGCCGACGCCGCCGCCGCCGAAACCGCCGTCACCACCAACACCAACACCAACACCACCAACACAATGCAGCAGCCGCAGCCGCAGCCCGCGCCGGGCCACCGAGCCAGCGCGGATGAATCTTTGCAAGAGCCCTGCAGGAACAGCCGGGGCTGGCGCAAGATTGTGCGCAACTTTACGCCGTCGTGAGTACATACTAAGCCGTTATGACCCATCCCACCGGCCGACAAGCCGGCCACCTCCTCAGCAAAGAAGTCTTTGAAAAAGCTCAGAGGCAGCTGGGCTACACGACGCACAAAATACAATGGAAACAACTGAAAGAACAGAATACTCATGCTTTCACTTTACAGATGGTTCGCCGTCAACATGGGCACTGGCATCGTCTCGATCCTCCTCCACAACTTGCCCTACAACGCCTCATGGCTGCGGTACATTTCCTACGTTATCTTTGGCCTCAATGTCGCCCTCTTCACCACATTTTGCGTCATGAGCATCCTCCGCTACGCGCTCTACCCAAAGATCTGGAGTGCCATGCTCGCGCACCCGGGGCAGTCCCTCTTCCTAGGCTGCTTCCCCATGGGCTTTGCCAGTAAGCCGCAACCCACCCCGCTCTCCTACGAAAACACCTTTAACTAAACCAACACCCGCAGCCATCATCAACATGATGATCTTTTCCTGCAGCCACTGGGGTAGCGGGCTCATCCACCTCGCCTGGGCCTTTTGGTGGGTCGATGCGCTCCTCTCCATGGCCACCTGCATCTCCATGCCCTTCATCGTCATGCACTGGCACCGGCCCGGCCTCGAAAACACCACGGCCGCGCTGCTCCTCCCCGTCGTGCCCACCATCGTCGCCGCCGCCACCGGTGGCATCGTCGCCGAGGTGCTGCCGGACCCGGGCCGCGCTTACATGACGCTCGTCGTCTCCTACGTCCTCTGGGGCATCGGCGAGGCCCTCTCCGCCTGCGTCCTTGCCCTCTACTTTCACCGCCTCACCGTACACGACCTACCCCCGCGCGACGTCATCGTCTCCGTCTTCCTCCCCATTGGCCCGCTCGGCCAGGGCGGCTTCGGCATCCAGCAGCTCGGCAAGGTCGCCCTGCGGCGCCTGCCCGAGACCACCGCCTTTGCCCCCGCCGTCGCCGCCGGTCTCGACCCGGCCCGCGCCGCCGAGATCCTCTACGTCCTCGGCGTCTTCCTCGCCCTCGTCATGTGGGGGTTCGCCCTGCTCTGGGTCAGCTTTGCCCTTATCAGCCTTGCTACTACCGCCCGCTTCCCTTTCAACATGGGCTGGTGGGGTTTTACCTTTCCTCTCGGCGTCTGGGGCACCTGTACTTCGCTCCTCGCCGCCAATCTTGACAGCCACTTTTTCAAGGTTGCCACCATGATCATCTCTCTCGCCGTGCTGCTGCTCTGGCTCATGGTCGGCGCGCGCACCGTGCACTTGGCCGTCAGCGACGCCATGTTTGTCGCGCCCTGTCTCAAGACGCTGCAAGAAAAGGATGCTGTGCCTGCGAGCCAGACCGGAGTTTAAAAAGTAGCATTTTTTTGCGTGTTTTCCTCATCATCATTGCCTCGGCGTTACCACGACTGGTTTCATCCATTTTGCACTCAATTCAACATGTACAACACTGCGCACATGACTTCGTGTGCATAGGTGTTCGATGTAACAAAACATGCGCAACTTCCAAATTCAGTATTTTAGTAATCAGCACCTCGAGCTAGCTTTGTTTGATGCTTCTTCCGTACTTGTTCACTGTCTCTGCGTGTATAGACTGAATTCGATATGCTATGCAATGTTTGTAGGTATTCCGTCGCCTTTCCTTAGTTCATTCTTCTTCACACAATGGTCCGTCTGCTTTTATAGATATCTTACATGGCACAGCATCTCATCTATCTGAGCCATCGCGCATAGGCCCAGCGAATTCTTGCCAGAGCCTTGGCTTGAAAACCAATGCCCTTGATGTTGGCTAGGTCGTCCAAATCTTCCAAAAAGTCCTGCTGTAGGCTTCTCGGGAGGAGCGTCGTCGTGAGGCTGCGCAGCACATGCAGCTCGCACAACAACAACCCGTGGTCCTTGTACGAGAGCATGTTGCTGTCTGTGGGGCTCGCGTCGGACAGGATGCGGTCAATGTTGCGCAGGATGCGAATGGCGCGGCCAGCTGTACCACTCTGCTGTCGTCCCGAGCGACCACCTAGCATCGCGTGGAGGTAGCGAAAGACGCCGATCGAAACAAGAACTCCCGGTGTCAGACCCACGAACCCGAAAACAAGTTCTTGGCTCTTCAGCAGCGAATCAATGCCAGTCATGGCTACTTCCAGGTCGACCTTGGTCTTTTGCACCTGAATGAGCAGTGAGCGTACCAGGTTTCCGGTCACGGCGCCCGCCAGTGGCTTCTTTAGATACTTTTCATACGCACGCAGCACAGGAGTCACATCGCCCTCGGCAACTTTGCGGCGAATCTCGCTAACATGGGCTTCGGTGATTGACGAGCCTTCCACGACAAACTGCGGATTATCTTGAGCGAATTCAACCACCATGCGTTCCAGGCTTTCTCGATCGGCCTTGAGGCTGTCCCGGCTCATAATGGCAATCTCACTCGTCTCGTCATGTCGGATGGTCTTGACAATTTTTTGAGTAGGCTCAACAATCCAGTTGAGCCAAAAATCTCGTACCGTGGCGCCAAAGTCAGTAATCCATTCCACAATCTCAGCTTGGCGATTGACGAGAATGCGCAGGATCGTGCTCGAAGAGACAAGACCAACAACGACAGGAATCCAGTAACGCACAACAGCATGCGGCCGTCCGTTGGCTACCGCTAGTTGGTTCATAGTCGACACGTGTTGAGGAAGAACCTTATCGATAATGTTCAAGAGCCGTCGCGCGAGCACAGATGACCTCCCAGGCGTGGCCGTATCTTCCAAGTGAACGGAGAGCTCGGCGTCTTCTTCAACACCAGCAAAAACCTTGTCCTCGAATTCGTGAATGCCCATGTCTAGAGTAGACACTTCTTTCAGTACCATGTCGATTAGCGCGACACTGCGCTCGACGATACCCTTGAGATGAGCACCTTGCATCTGAACTGTGCCATCGCTGGAATCGAATTGTAGACCCTCGTCCATCAAAACACCAAGCCCGCTGGCAGTGATTTCTCTCAGCTTCTGGAGCTCTGCCTGTTTCTTTTGGACTTCACTCCGACAGTATGCCACAGGTGAAAGAACCTTGCGCTGCACATTGACCAAGGATCGTTCAATGATGCTCTCGCGGACGATACCATAGAACTTGCGCCATTGCTGTGTCACACCAGTTCCAGCCTGTACGAGATCTGACGAGGCTTCCCTCACGTCAAATGAGTTGATGCGCGCCTTGCTGGCAATGTATACCTCCTGCGTCCATGCCCAAAAGCGTAGAGGTGAGGTCTGAACCGTGTAGAGGCTGCTGTACGTGTAAGAATTGAGGACCTCTGACCAGTACCAGATGTCATCGCTCAGAGGGATGATGCGGTCTAACAGCGTGTTGAGAATAGCCCCGTATATCTGGACTGTGGCCTTTGTGACGAGAAGCCACTCTACTTCGTTTTCGTAGTGGCTTTTAGCTTCAACAGACGAAAGGCTGGCTGTTCCATCGGCTTGATATGCCAGAATGTCGGACTGAATCAAAAGCGAGCGAACGTAGTCAAGGGGGACAAGAGGCTGAGATGAAGAAGTACTGCTTAAAGACTGAACGAGATGCAGGAGCTGATCAATTCTTGGTGAGCTCAGAGCCTGAGCAGCGACGACGGTTTGATCATCAGAATCCGAGGCTGCTTCATCTGGTGCCAAGTCGGCCAGAACGGGCAGGCGGTCCAGGTATGCGTCGAGGCGACGGACTTGGCTATATACCGATAATTAGATGCAGTGGTCTCCCAAATTGGCGCGGTCGAGGCTCGACGTACTCACTGACGAGCGTCATGGCAGCTGATGAGGCCCGCCACGGTCACTGTCGGACAGTCGGGAAATCCCCAAAACGCGCTCAATTGAGCATCGATCTGGGCATGCAATAGAATGCTGGGAATATGTAATGGGCGGGGGATTATGATCAGATCACACCATCAGACGTATAATGGGAGATTGATACCCGCCGGGTGCATGTTTGAGCGATACCAGTAGCTTGGATGATGTCGTGGAACTGGCGCAAGTGGCTTCATGTGCTCTGCGACTGGCTGAGAATTAAATGGGGCGCAGTCTCGTACTCGGATTCGCAAAATACCTATCCAAGGCTAACTATCCTGGGGAGGAGGCTTGCCGATTCTCCAGCAGTTCTCAAATCTGAGACCCCTACCACAGCCGCTGTCAAAAGTCTTGTTGATGCTATTATTATTACTGCTATTGGTGCTGTCGACTCCTGACGAGCATCAAGAGGGCTCGAGAATAATCGTGCTTGAAATTTCAGCAGTCATGCTGGGAATGGCAAGTTTAATGGAGAGATCTAAGCAACTCACAGATGAATAAAAATATTAAAACCAGGAATTTACAAAGGAAGTTTAGTGTGAACAAAGAGAACTCAATGATTGATTCTCACAATTCAGAAGAAAAAAAGTTTTCAGTTCCAACTACTCAAGGGATCATGCCTCTCTGACGTTCGATACCTGTATGCACGAGTACTTACAGCAGGTCTCATGAAAAAGACGAGAAAACAAGACTTCAAGACCACTGATGAGATTCATGACCTGACTTTTGTAAACCGTCGGTGCGCCCACAAGGCTACTCTCGCAGTCAGGTACCTGTTGCTTGTCTGTATTCGTACGGAAACCTGGGAGCCGAGGTGGGCTCATAGTGGACAAGAGACGAGTAGGTATCTTCACAGCGTGGTCTGGTGCTGTGGTACCTTTGCCACCTTCTAGTTTTGCGGGCCCTTGCGCCACTGCGCCAAACACTCGGCGCGACAGGTACCGCCCATCTCCTGAGCGATGCTCCCTGAAATGGGAGGGGGGAACAGTTGACATAAAGATAAAAATCTCCTTCCCCCCACACTATTGCCGCCCCTAATCACTGACCTTTTCCTTCAAGCTGCCATCGACCTGGGCGTCCATTTCCTTTCCTTTTCTCATCGTCTGAAGTTGCGAGTCACTTTTCTCAACCATCTCTGCGTGTCAATTCTGCCAAAGACTCGCCCATCATGGACGTGGTGTGAGTATTTCACCGTCGCGCATGCAGTTTCACCACTCAGCACCAGGACTAGTTATTAATCAAACATGACATTCTAGCAACGCCACCATCCGCGCTGCCAACTCGACACTGGACTACTCTACGGTCCTGAGCGAGGTCAGCAAGCACACCATCAACCTCAACTACTTTGAGCGCCTCTGGGCCGTAAGTCGCCATCGAACCTCCCACGACCGACACCGCTCCCTTCGCTAATCACACAACTGCAGGCCTGGTACTTGTGGATGCAGAATGACACTCTCGCGACCGGAATCCTGAGCTTCGTCATGCACGAACTAGTCTACTTTGGCCGCTGTATTCCGTACATGCTTCTCGACAGAATCCCTTATTTTCACAAGTACAAGCTCCAGGCCCAGAAGATCCCGACTCTAAAGGAGCAATGGGATTGCGCCGCCATCGTTCTCATCAGCCATTTCACCGCCGAGCTGCCTCAAATCTGGTTTTTCCACCCCATCGCCACCTACTTTGGTATCGACTACGGCACGCCTTTCCCTACCCTGACCACCATGGCCTGGCAGATTGCCATCCTCTTCGTCATGGAGGATACATGGCACTACTGGTTCCATCGTGCTCTACACTACGGTCCCCTGTACAAGGCCATTCACAAGATGCATCACACATACTCTGCTCCCTTCGGTCTTGCTGCCGAGTATGCTTCTCCTATTGAGACTATGCTTCTCGGTCTCGGCACCGTCGGATCTCCGATTCTCCTGCTCGGTATCACCGGCCACCTGCACCTAGTCACAATGTACACCTGGATCGTACTTCGTCTGTTCCAAGCTATCGATGCCCACAGCGGCTACGACTTCCCCTGGAGCCTGCGCCACTTCCTCCCCGTCTGGGCGGGCGCCGACCATCACGATGTTCACCACGAAAAGTTTATCGGCAACTATGCTTCTTCTTTCCGCTGGTGGGACTACTTCCTGGACACCGAGGCCGGTGCTGAGGCTCACAAGAGGCGTCGCGACAGAAAGCTCGCCAAGATTCGCGCCAAGAAGGAAAACTAGACTTTGCAGACACACTCAGAATGGCGACAGAGAGGTGGAAGCCCACAACAATTTGGGATTTCCGGGAGATGAGGCGATAATTCAATGAATGATATAAACAAGAACAGGTCCAGGAGCCTGACAATAGGCGGCATGGGACCTCACTTATGGCGTTGGGACATTGACAATTGAGTAAGGGAAGTGCTGTTGCATTTGCATCATTATTTTTTGTATATACTATACGCGCCTCTTTGGGAAAAGGATTAGACCATTACTTAATAATACTCTACGTCACTTGTTGATTTCAATACAGTCATCATATCAAAAACAGTTTCATGTGTGCTGAAGCATGACTAATAAAAAAGAGAACGACTACAATCATAAAGCACATGTTGAGGGTGTGTGGGTATCCTGTTCCATTCGTTGCACGTTACTTCTTCGGTGTGCAGCAGTCTCCAGCCGAAGCAGCAGCCGTGTCAGCCAGAGCGCCAAGGTCGCAGCTCGTCTTGTCACTCTCGACCTCGCCAAAGTGCATTGCCAAGAAGTCGCAGGTGATGGCCATGTCCAAGTCCTTGATCGACAGACCCTTGGGGTTGTGCGTTGTCCAGCGGATGAATGTAGTATTGTACACCTACAAATGTGAGAAGAAATACCCTCGAAAAGCGAAATGAAACAGGAATTTAGTTCTTACATTGGACCATTCTGGGTGATGCTTGTTCTTCTTGGCCTCTGCGGCGACGGCATTTATAAACTCCTATTACGTGGCAGGTGAGCAAGGCATATATGTACTCCGGGGTAAAGTGCATTTCATGCATCATCGCTCCAAAGGCAAGCACATACCCAAGTCTTGTTAAACGTGGGAAATTTGAAGCGGCGCTCTATACCGTAGCCGTCGGCCGTGAGCGTCCACCTGCCGCCCACGTTGGGGGTGATGAGAGGCCGGAGCGCCTCGGTGGCGGCGTTCTTGTCCGTGCCGGCGGAAAAGGATGGCGGCATGGGCATGGTGGAAAAGGTACCGACGGCGCCGAAAAACGGCGACGCGCTGGCGACATCCAAGGGCATGACGGCGGCGGCAGATCTCTTGGTGAAGGTGGCGGTGGTGGTGGTGGCGGCAGCGGACCTGAGTATACGATGGTTGCGCGCAACGGCTCGCAGCATCACGGAGTCGCAAACTTGCTTTTGAAAAGTTTTACAGTCTCGCAGAGCTGCGAGGACTAGACGCGCTAGTTCAAGAACAAGTTTTGGGGAAAGAGAAAGACGAGGTATATGGGGTGTTTGTTGACTGGAGATGTTGAGCCAAAAGTGGTCTCATGCGGCGCAAAGGCAGAGGTCGAGAAAAAAAAGTTTCCTTTTCTGCCAGTGTTGTTAGTGAGGATTCTGGTGGCGTCCCCTGCCAAGGAGCGCTAGGTGGACGGCATTGGTCGAAGGCAAAGAATGCAGCCGATACAACGACCTTTGGTCCAGAGAATTGCGTGAAGATGGAATGATTAGTCAACGTAATGGACGGAAAGCAAAATGAGCGTTGCAACTAATTTGAGTATCGTCATCTGGTGCACGAGACGGTTGTAGCGTGACCCTGCTGGCGTATAAGTGACTGACAACGGTATGTTGTAAGACGATGGCTTCCGGTAGCACTACTTTGAAATAAATTGCGAATACGAAAAACTTGTAGAGAGCTAGATAAGACAAAGAAAAAAAGATTGCCAAGGATGTAACCAGACAAGCCAAATATCGTACAAAAGTGGCAGATACCTTTGGGCAAGCTCTGCCATGTCTTGGTACAGGCCGCCCCCTGCGCGTAAGCTAAATAGATCTCTGATGCAGTCAGCGTGATGGGCGATCTAAGGCGATGAGATTGGAACCACTGGTCAGAGTGCTGAAAATATGACTATCTGAACCAAGATTGATCAACTATTACCAATATTTTTACCCCCATATCAAGATCGGGGATTTTGACATTCTAACCGCAGCAGCACGCAAGATGAGGGACGAAATTCTGGACCGCTGCCCTAATGCTGTCGGGCAACTGTGCAGGTCCCCTCTGACGCATGCCGCAACTTCAACAGTACTTACAGTCGACAAGTGATCCCAAAGGCAGCCGTCGCACTAGTCCGAAAACAGCACCGCCTGCCAGCACAGAGAGGTACCTCGTCACCCCGCCATCTTCACACCAGGACAGAGGTACACTCGATTCCGCTAACACCGAGAACGCGTTTCTGATGCTCGTAACCAAAAGGCTGCTCGGGAGCGGGAAAAGAGAGAGAAAGAGCTAGAAAAGACGGCGGAAAATCCAGGCTCCCGCCGCTCCGTTTTTCCTGCCTTTTCCCGCTCTCACCCCCCTTTTTTTCTTGCCAGCTGCACCCTTTTTTCGCCTCTCCCGCAGCAACTTTGGGTTCTGGTTCTGGTTTGCTTTGTCATCATCTGTTCTGGCCCTTGGTACTTTGGGCTTTTTTTTTGCGGCCTTTGTCTTGGTTACATAATTTCGCATCGCCGCCTTCGTGCAAAAACCGGTCCATCTTTTTCTTCATCACGTCAGCAGGGTGACCGTTTGGCAAGGGACAAATCAACGAAACCATAGTCGTGAGTAGTCATCATTTGCCCGCACTCTTCCTCTCGACCCCGGCTTTGGCCGCCGCTCGACTTGCCCGCCAAGCCCCGGGCTGCTGCACTGATGCGTGCTGAGTCAGAATCAATAGACATCTTCAACACCACTTTCGCCATGTCCTCCGCCGGCGCAAGCAATCAAGGTCAGTAGATTTACCCATCGTCTTTATTTTTTTTGTCTCTTTTATTCGGCCCACGTCCGCGCTGCTCCTGCCATCAAACTCCGTTACTTCCGCGTGGTGTTTCCATCTTGACGCATCTACACCCGCTTCCAAGCACATCATCTTGTATGAGAGCGAACCATCGTACACTGCTTTTACTTTTGTGCCCTTGCACCTAGCCCATCTACACTCCCTAGGAGCGAGACTCGCCCTGAGACACATTTCAATCCTGCCAACACCGTCTTGCCCACCTGCCTGCTTTCCAATCGCGCTTCTCCGACTCCGGGTACTAACATGCTGTCGCCACCAATAGAGCAACATTTGCGTGCTCAACTCGAGCTCCTGCAAAACCACGAAGCCGAGCACTCTCCCGCATCGCCCAGCTCCGCCACACGCGACTCTCGCGACGCATCCGCGCGGCCGTCCAACGGCTACGACGACTTGCACTTCTCCAGCGTCCAGGACACGGCCGCCCGCGCGCTCGCCACCAAGAGCGACGCCGACTCCCACATCCACCCCGACCTTCGCGCCGCACACGAGCAGCACTCGCCGACGGACTCCATGATGCAGCTGTCCCACCAAGACCATCAAAGCCACAGCCCCGTGTCGGCGGGCGGCGGTGGCCATCAGCACGGTGGCGCCCCGCTGGCGCCGGCGGGCGGCGAGCCCATGGCCATTGATCCCACTGATGGGCGCAAGACCAACAAGAGAGAGCTTTCGCAGTCGAAGCGCGCAGCCCAAAACAGAGCCGCTCAAGTATGTCACTCCCCCGTCCGACCCCCAAATGGCCAACCGACGCGTGCGCTACTAACACAGACTCGCCTTGCAGCGCGCATTCCGCCAGCGCAAGGAGGGCTACATTAAGAAGCTGGAACAGCAGGTCCGTGACTACAGCGACATAGAAGTTACGCTGAAGCAGTACCAGTCGGAAAATTACGCCCTGCGTGAGTACGTCGTCCAGCTGCAGTCGCGCCTGCTCGAGACCATCGGCGAGTTCCCGCCGCCGCCGCCCAACGTCAACCTCTCCCACCCAACAACGCAGAGCCAGCTGTCTGCGCCGCCGCCGCCGCCGGCCGAGACCCAGCCCGAGAGCACCACCGCAGGCACGCCGCTCGAGGCTGTCGCCCAGGCCGTCGCCGGGCTCGCGGCTCAGGAGCAGCTATCGGAACAGCAGCAGCAGCAGCAGCAGCAGCAAGCGCGCCCGCAGTACCCAGCAGAGACCTTCAAGAGTGGCCCGGATCGTGAGGACACGCGGACGGCTGAGGAGATCAACCAGCAACTCAGCACGGAGGAGGGAGCAACGGCGTAGTGTTGCTGATGCTTCCCGCTTCTACGACTTGGCTTTTTGCGGACATGCACGCCCACGGCTCTAATAATCCCCGTGCGCTCTGTACCATTGCTTTTCTGCTATTCGCGAGGCGTTTTCGGCAACGCGCGGGCTCCAAGGTTTTCTCATTTTATCTTTCTGGCGTTTTTTGTTTGGTGTAGGGACTCGTTTGGACCATGAACCTTTTTAATCTTCCTCCCGTTACTGTTTTGTTATGGACTGCACGCCAGAAACGAAGACGTGTATTTGCCACTAGGCAAATTTTTTTTTTATCCATGAACACTTCTTTCCCTGTGGGATGAGAGATGTGGATTTGCGAGATTACGCAAGGCGATGATGGATGTTTAGACGACTGCTCGGAAGAGCCTGTTTTCTCCTTACAGAAACAATATAAAAACTTGCCGACTTCCTTCATGTCACTAGGTTATCGAGATATGTTGGCAAGCGCCCTCTCTCCCTTGCAGTTGAAATAACTCGTAAATGGTCAAGCTACCAAAACACCCGTACCTGTCTTTTTTTTAACTTTTTGCGATGATATACTGGAAGCAGAGAAAGACGGCGACAACTCCCCATCCCCGCACCGATTCAAAAGCTCCCGCGTCACATACTCGTCCGTTCACGCGTACGAGTTGCCCATATCATGTTCCTGTGATCAAGTTAGCGGGTTTGCGTCCCTGGTGAAATTTTGGCTACAATAGAGGAAAGAAAGAAGATGGACATAAAACGTACCTTGATGTAATCGGCGCCCTTTTCGAGATACTCTGCCCGCGACACCGTCGCTTGCTTCCACTGCGGCGTGCCCGTCCAGCCGGCGGCGCCCTTCCAGGCGTCGAGCAGCGGATCCTGCGCGCGGCGCACCCGCAGCGGCGCGTCGGCGGGCAGCAGGGCCCTCAGGCCGTCGCGCATGCGCTGGTCAAAGTTGCGAAACAGCGTGTTGCCGCCGGTGAGGAAGACGTCCTTGAGAAACTCGTCAACGTCGCCGCCGTGCAGACCCGCGAGGCGCTGGTTCAGCACGTCGCCGGCAATCTCGACGACGCCTGACTGGTCGACGCCGGCAATGGACGGGCGGAAGACGACCTCGGGCACGCGGATGCGCTCGACGTTGAGGTGGATCTGGTTGAGCTGGGCCTGCGAGCCCGCGTCAAACGGGCGCGGGCCGCGCGCAAACGCGTGCAGCAGCGAGCGCGACCAGTCCGACTGCGCCTCCTGCGTGTGCTCGTACGTAAATGCCGGGTCGTACCGGAGGAGCTCCTGCTCGAGGGTCCGCAGGCTCGAGTTGAGGTCCTCCTCCTCGTGCTCGTCGTCGCTGTTGTCGCCCACGGTGATTTGCCGGTACACGCCCCAGTCGTCATCGTCGGCGCCAAAGTTGTCGTCGTCGCCCCCGCGGCGCCGCTTCTTGGTCGGCGTGTCCGACGCCAGGTTGGCGATGCTCTTCATGCGGATCTGCGACGCCAGCGACTTGCGGTTGCCCAGATCCTGCTTCAGACGGTCGCGCTCCTTGATCTTTTGCAGAGCCTCCAGCCGTGCCTGGCGCTTCTCCTCCAGCCACCCCTCCAGATTGTTCTCGCGGCGCTCCCTATCCAGGCGCTCCTCTTCTTCAACCCGGGCCTTTTCAGCTTCCTTCTCCGCCTTGGCGCGGGCGCGGGCGTCGTGGTTGGACTTGAGTAGTCGCTGCTGGCGCTTCTGCTTGAGCCGCGCTTCGTCGAGCTGGTCATCGGGAATGTCGAGCAGATCAAAGTTGGGCTCCTCCTCCTCCTCCTCGGGATCGCCACCAACATCCTTTATTCTTGCTTTCCTGATGGCCTTGTCCAGTTCCTTGATCATCTTTTCGAGCTGCGCTTCATCCTTAATCTCGTTGCTATCCAAAAGACGCCTCGTTTCCTTCTTTGTTTCGTTGGTAATCTGCTCCTGGAGACTCTTGTAATACTCCAGATCCTGCTCCTTCTTCATGAGCTTCTCCAAGCGCATCTTGGCAGCCTGTTCTTGTAAGCGACGGCCACTCTCCTTTTTGCGCTCCGCTATGCGCGCCAGTTCCTCTTCTGACTTTTTCACAACGACCTCCTCTGTGAATGGGTACTGAATAACAACATCGCGGTCTTCAAGGCCATTCCAGTCCAAATAGCCCTTGATCTCGTCCTCATACGAATCAGACACGTAGCAATGATCCTTGACCATGTGCTCTGCCTGAGAAACATTGAGCTTGCCAGCGAAAGCAGGGTATTTGAGACGGATCAACTTGAGGAGATATTCGGAACAATGATACCCTCCCCAATTTAGTCGTGTAGCTTGACCAAGCAAAGCCTTCGAGTTATAAACGGGAATAATATGTGTGGAGGTGTAAGATGATGATACGACAAGGCCGGTCTTTCCTTGGTTGTGTCGGAACGAAAAGAGAGAGTCGATGCCGTAAGCTAGCGAAGGCGCACCGTAGCATTCGAAAATGATTTCAGTCATTGCTAAAAAAAGTCAGATTCTTTCACCGAGGTCCAAGGGAGGCAATTGCACATACACTTCCGCGAGTAGGGCAGGTTCGCGACAGCTTCGGTCATAACGACGGGCACATCAATGCCTCCATCGGAGTCGTTCATGCCGAGCTTGAGGAAGATGTAGTCAAGCACATGTTCCATTACGTCCCAATTGCTGACGATTCCAGTTCCTTGCTCAAAGGCGTTGCGGATGTGGCCTCTGGCAGTCGTATCGGCGAAGCAGTCGGCGCCGGCAAAGGAAAAGGTCTTGCCAATCTTGCGATCGCGATATTTGGCCATGATCGGAGGTATGCTGAAGCGCGGCGCATCTTCAAAAGACCATCCAGCGCGGACGGCGGAGGACCCTGCACAAAAGTATCGTCAGTCGGTGCAAGGTGTTTGTTGCCCGCCAAAATCGGGTGCTGCGCGCAACGCGACCTACCATTGTCAATGACAATCGCTGCGTTGCCATTCTGTTGAAGGGCCTTCTTGTGCCCTTCGCTATCTGGAGCGATAAACTTTTCGAAGCGCGTCTCCTTGACGGGGTAGATCTTGGCTGGAGGGTACGTCTTCTCCTCCGGTTGCGCCGCCGCGACGGGCTGCTCGTTCGTCGCCGAGGGAGCCATGGCTGGGGTCGTCGGAGCGGAATATGCTGGCTATAGGAAATCAATGACCATGTCCAGGCGATGTGTAGGATGAAGGAGAGTGGCCAGTGGCGACTTTGAATGGCCACCTTTGAAGTTGATTTGGTGGTGGATGCTTTATTAGTGTTACCGGCCGCAAGGTCGCAGGCTCGAAATCGCACAGCCAATGCGAGGCCGCAAGGCTGATACTCTCTGGTGGGTCAAGTAACTGCTTGCTATCACGGCGTGACTGAGCGCGTCGAGATACGGCCTCGACTTGCTTTTTCAAAGAATTCAACTATGGAATCATGGTATGAGGAGTGAAAATCGTCATAGTAATTGTCAAGTCTTGATTCATGGTCTCGTTATGTGGGCGCACAACCCCAGCTATGTACTACTACTTCTCTCGAGAGCGCGTCACCAACTTAAGATGGAGGCTTCAGATTATCCGTGGCTGCAGAAAGTAAGCAATATATCCATGGAAAGGCAGAGTATACGAGATTTCTCACCTTCGAGATGAAACAGCACGTTTGACTGGTAATTTTTGAACATTTGCGCCACCAGCTCGACATTCATGTTTTGGATGTTGATGTCCTTGACAAACGTTAGCCTAGACGTCGTTTTGTGATACTTCTTAATCGTACCTGAAGGCTTTTGTTCATGACCAGAACGGCTTCGTTGAGTTTTTCCTATATGTATTAGCAAAAGCCGCGCATGGAACACGAGCGGCTGCATACCACGTTGTTAATTATGCGGGACAGCAAGAGATTCTGCTGGTGCTCGTGCGGGCTCTCCTACTATGGCGTCAGCAATGGAAGATTGAAGATACAGTAGTCTACAAACCATTTTGACAGCTTTCAATACAATACGAGAACCTTCAAATAAGTCGCGTAAAGTGACAGCGGAGGTCGCGAGTTACTGCCGTCCAGCAACATGCAGTACGAGGAGCGGTGAGTCGCGGCAGAATACCAGCCGCCAGCAGATGTCAAGGCGGCAAGCTTCAGGACGCGCAGATTGTCGGAGCGAATCGCCACGCAACCGCCGCATCGAAAACAGCGGCCATCGAAACTAGACACCCGCCTTCGAGCACGATACTACTACACAATGGCCGCGCCCACGGAAGCTCAGCTCGCTCATCAGAAGCTCTTGGAGGAGCTCGACACCCACGCGATCCAAAAGACGTTTCGCAGCGCGACATGGAAACCCAACCAGCGCCGCAACAAGAACCTCAAGGCCATTGTCGGCGACGCCTCTAAGAGAGAAGCGTCAGCGCTGGCGACCCCGGCTGATCACAGCGGCGCCGCGACGCCCGCTCGCGACGACGGCCTCTCGACGAGCGGCACATCGACACCCGCCACTGCGGGCAACACCAGCAGCGCGGCGCCCAACCTGGCGCAGGCATCCAGCAGCCTGTCGAAGCTCGTGCTGGAAAAGAGTCTGAAGCCTCCTGGCGGTGCGGTGGGCGGAGGCAGCACGCCGGCGGCCACGTACACAAACATTGAGTCGGCGCCGTCGCTGGCACACGCGAAGCGGTATTGCGACGTCACAGGCCTTCCGGCGCCGTACTTCGATCCAAAGTCAAGGATGCGCTACCACAACAAGGAGATTTTTGCCCTGATACGCTCGCTCCCGCAGAGCACGGCTGAACTGTACCTCGAGGCCCGCGGCGCGCACACCATTTTGAAGTGATGCAGCTGCAGCGGTGTGTTACCAGCAATTGACGGCGCCGGTCTACGCGGTCACATCTTGGCTTCTACGACCACAAATCTTTTCTACACCTGCAAGCAGCACAATGAGGAATTCTCTACGTGGAGTGTGCGACCAACAAAGTCAAGCCTCAACTATGCACCCTCGGCCTCTCGGCCAAGGGATGGCAGTCGACGCTCCGGCTTAATCGTGATCAGTTGCTCTCTGCCAATAGATCGACACGTACCGAGGAAACATGGGAGGTTTCCTCAGTTGCCAGAGCCTAAAGAAGACTCGGCTGTCGAGGCATACGTGTATGTAATAAAATGTCACAAATAGATATGGCGTTGAATTGATGAGATATTTTTGATATTGCCCATGTCTTGACGGAAGCTCTTGCTTGTTGCATGAATGCCAGAGGGCCTGGCTCGAGACCTGCTCTTGTGCCCCGGACCGTAGGTAGATAACTCCAGCATATAGAGCGGCAACATCCTCATGATGAGCAGAACAGTGCAACACACCGGCAATTCGAGTCGCGAGCACAGAAGAGCGCAGCATGCAACGTGAGGCGGCCAGGCGTGAATCGTTGTTGCGTTGGCAACTTGGCATAATCAGTGGAAGTAAAAGAGAGGGGAGACGAGGGCATGCAGAGCAAAAGTTGGTCGTGGGCAAGAAAAGTGTGGGGCCCGCTCCAAGTGCCCGCCGCTCTAAGGATATCCTCGGCCAGCACTAAAGCTAATCAGGCAGGTTCACAAACTCTCTAAAGCGGCGCTTTGACAGTGTGCTCAAGCGTGAACGACCCCGTTCCTGACGGCGGGTGCTAAATTTAGGGGATCACTCTTTCGAAGGCAAAGGTGTCCTGGAAATTTGGTAGGCATTCTCGAGAAGCCTCTTTTTCACTCTTCTCCCTTTCTTAATTTTTTTTTTGCCTCTTCACACGCGAAATCGACTTGCGTCTTTCAGACTTTCTTCTCTTTCCTGAGCTCTACTTTTCTCCTCCCTTTCCCACGAGGCTCAACCCGCAATCATGTCTTCCATGTGGCTCTCGGACACACAGAGTAGGTGATGCGCTTCGCGTCGGAGGGGGTTATCGCTGCGATACGACAGCCCCCAGCCTGCTGCACTCCAATCATTTGGCTCTAGACGAGCAAAGCTGACCATGTTCTACAGAAATCGGCGTTGTTTTCTGCTCTGGAGGTATGTTGCGACAGCGAATCTGCGTTGGCGCAAAGCCCGATTCGGCGCCTGGCCTCCCTCGCGTGCCTTGTTAACCCGTCTTCTAGGTGGTCTGTTCCTGGTCGGAGGAGTCATGTTCTTCTTTGACCGTGCCATGTAAGGTGCCCATGATGAACCGACACGCCTACAACTGCTAACAAGTCTCGCAGGCTTGCTATGGGAAATGTACGAAAGCGCCCGATCTACCCGCCCTCACCCGCTGTCTTCGAAGCCGAGACCGAGACAAACACACGCTGATGCTTGAAACTGCAGATTCTCTTCCTCATTGGTCTCACCATCATCATCGGCCCCCAAAAGACGCTCGCCTTCTTTGCGCGCAAGCAAAAGGCCAAGGGCACGGCCGCCTTCTTCGCCGGTCTCATCCTCATCCTCTTGCGCTGGACGATTGTCGGGTTCCTGGTAGAGGGCTACGGCATCGTGATTCTCTTTGGCGACTTTCTCGGCACAATTGCGGGCTTTGCGCGCGGCATTCCCGTCGTCGGGCCGTACATTGGCCTCGTCATCGACCGCCTGGGCGTCGCCCGCACCAACGCGGAGCTCCCCGTATAAGGAGCCCGTGGCAGGCCGACGGAGCAAAAGGAGAACGCGGAACGGCCAGAATTCGGCATCTGTCTCTTCGATTCGATTTAAAACAAAGATTCGACCCCGCCCTTCACGACACAAACTGGCCTGAGCGGATCTATTTTCGATAACTTTTTAATTCAAACAGAGGCGTCGTCTGCAACAGAAGGGAACATCCCGAGGTTATCGGGGAAATTCAAAAACAAGTGAGGGGGCGTATGAGATAAGGAACTGGCGTTATATACTACGGGAATACTGAACGTGATGATTCTGGGTCACCTTCTGGAAAGCTTTCAAGTTGTCATGAACATCTTTGTGCATATGACACACGAGGATAATGCTAGCGGGCTATTATAGTGAATACCGAGTAGCGATTACTCATACTTCAAATACTTCAAGGACCACATGACGAAATAAAGAGTCGCCTTGTCAGCCGTAAACGAGGAAACTACAAAATGAGATACAACAGCAGATGGTAAATCCTCCTGTTTATTATCCCCTCAAGACACATATGACTCGCTTCCATGATTGAAAAATATGCACAAGCTTTGACTGGCTTCTCATGACAAAACAGGGTGTCCGGTCCGCAGTAGCCAACCTTGAGGCCCACAGAGATTATGGCTTGAGGGCTGAAGACTGGGACAGGGTAGACTATCGCCTATCAGATTTGCCCTTTCCACCAACGACCCGACCAGATATTTCTTCTTCGCTTCGAGAGGGTCTAGTAGCCCTGGGCGATGAGGTAGTCGGCAAGACCCTCAACGGTAGAACTGGCGTTGCCGGCAATCTGGGCCTCGCTATGCTGGCCGATGACAATGGCCTGCTTTGTCTTGGCAATGGCGACACCCTCACGTCCCTGTAATCGAGTGTCAAGTCTGCGGTTAGCGTCGTGCAGTTTCGTGGAAGCTCGGAGAACTCCATAATAAGTAGGACGAGGCGGGTAGCGGGACGACGCTTACCGATCGCGCGTAAATGCTTCGGTCCTCGGCTCTGGCTACGACGTATCGCTCACCGCCAATGAAGAGACCCTCGGCAAAAGCTTTGTCCTTGGCGGCGGTGTCACCGTTGACGATAGCGGAAATGGCTTTCATCTCCTCGGGCTTGACCTATCCGCCCCCCACAATCGCGTTAGCCACCAAGTCCTGCCTACCCAAGATTCCCATCCCTCTCGGGTACCCGGATTTTTACCTGGAGACCGGCAGAGGTAGCCCAGACGCTGTCTCCGGCGGCGCTGATGATGGCGCCCTTGGCGATGTGACCGGTGCCGACGAGGCTAAATTATCCCCATTTGCGTTAATATGGATTCATCGGTAGGCTCGGTGCGATTGTTTCCGTCGGTGCGCGTCGGAGCATGATCGGACGGGGAGAAATCTCGTTACCTGGTATCGACGTATGCTGCAGTGCGCGAGTTGGTTCTTTGGTTAGCCATCTAGAACGTTTTTGCGGCGGGCGCCTCGCTACCCTATCCCGCGCCGGGGGGACAGACGAGAGCATCATATTTCAAGCGGTGGGCGATTTACCTTGCCACGACATTATGAGATGGGGGTGGTAGACGGTGTTACAGAAATGAAACGGCACGAGCAAAAGAAAGGAGAGCGAAAAGACGTCGCAAAGAAATTTTTCTCTTGAAGAGAGGAGAAGACTGAGGGATTCACGCGAAATGGCTTGTTTGTGTAATGTCGAAACAAGGCGTATTGCCCCTCAGTCGACCGCGAAACTTTGCGGGCAGGCTGCGGGGCTCAAAGTCGCCAGGTGCTGGGTCACAAGTACAACGCCGGGTATTTCAGGTGAGGAGTGACTTTGCGTAGCCACATTGGCCGAGCTTCGCAAATGACGACCAGACGCGCCAGGCACCCCGCCAACTGGCATGTTAGGCAGCACAGATACAGCTCTTTCTTGTCAGCTCCAAGACACGGACCACAGCCAGTCCTGCATGTCGCAGGCTTTTGCAGGCTTCTACAGGCATTCGCGGGCTTTCGCAGGCAAAGCTTGTTCTCTGCGCCATGTGCGTCAGTCTGTTACCTCCAGGCTCTGGTGTCTTTGCGGGCACAACAGAGCTCGACGTGGCGTCGGCCTCAATCCAGGAGCCGAGGACGTGCAGCGATTACAATGTTCTCATAAGTGTTGAGTGTTGGTCTTCGTTGAGCTGCACAATGGACCACTGGCTTCACTACAGGCTTCTCCTCTGCGAAGAACAGCGACAAGGCAATGCGGCAGAGAGATGACGCCAGCAACCCTCGGCCGAGTTTAGGCAACAATATTATAAAACAAATCGGCAGATATCTAAAGTTGATTGACATCATTTGGGAAGGTGACGAGAAAGGCTTGTTGCCAAGCGAGCGAGAGCTTTGTGCGCATCTGGCAAACAAGCAAATGCAGGTCAATGGCTCCTTTCACATCGCGTTTGCCCATTTAGTCGGTTCATAAAGTTTACACTAAACACGCGAAAACAAGAGGATCGGTTTGAGTGCATCGTGGCTAACAAGGAGACATACTTTTTTCGGGCTGACGCTGGCGAAACGAACCTGTCACGCCTTTGCGCCAATGACGGACGCTGCCGTCAGACCAGTCACGGTAAGTTAGTCAATATGCGCATCTTGCGCACCGTTCTCTTCTCGCCACTAGCGCAGGTTCATGCAATGCCCACTGTCAAGGCATGTGCCGCGGGATGCCCGCGCGAAAGAGCTATCCTTTGCCAAAGTCGAGGCCGCCAGATGGAAGAATGCACGACAGCATCGAGTCAGTGGCGCTCAATCTTGTCGAAACAAGTTGTCATCAAGACAAGGCTGGTCCCTGCCTACGTCGTGCAGAGACAAGGCAATCCGAAAACTTTTGCGCGACGTCGGAGAGTAAAATTGTAGGGAGCGATAGGGGCGTTCTTTTTGTGTCATAGGCGACGCCTGCTACGCGGTTTGACATTGATGTGGAATTGAAGATTACATGTGCAACGGAGAAATAGAAGAGAAGGGGGATTCTGATAGGGCAAGGACGGGTCACTACTAACTGCAAGGTCGAATTCACGAATTCACCTCGTCTCATCGGACTTTCGTGTGAAGCCCACATCCCGACCTCCGTTAGTTCGGACGTGATTACTAGCGAGCAAGCACGGAACCGGGACGTTGTGAGAGACTAAGAAGAGACGGGATCCAAAGACGTCGGGACCCATGATGGAAGAAACGTGGAGAAGAGAAGCTCTCACCGAGTTGCCCACTCATAAGCAGGTGAAATGGCTTGGGCCCTGATCAGCATTTGCCGCTTGGTCTGCCAAGGGGGGGCCGCAAAGCAAGCAAGTCAGCGCGGTCAATGTTTTGGATTTCAGTTGCTCTCTTTTTAGTGGGTAATTGAGGCTGTCGGAACTCAGCTATTTACTGCTTGGATTTGCAGAGGCTGACCCCTTGTATTAATCTCAAACAGGCACCGCTTGTTGGACCTCGGTGGCGGTGGATCGTCTTGTTGGTGGTTTGCTGGTTGTCGACTCGTAGCAGAGGATGCAGATTATGATACCGATTCTAATATTGGAGGGTGACTAGAGGATCCTCTCAGACCCCGTGCTGTGCATGCAGTTAACGTAATTGTTTTTGGCGAGACAATTTGCCGTGTCTCTGCCAAAGGATGCGTCCCAAAAGAGATGTGATGATGGACAGTCACTGAGCATAAAGGTCGTCGTTCATGCAAGCCAGCCTCATCAATAAGCAACATCAACGGCTCCCCATTAATTACAGTTTTTTCGTATTCTTCATTTATTAGGCAAAAGTACTTATTAGCGAGCCCCCTCCCTGACATTTTGGATTCCATCCATTCTACTCTGGGGTTGGGTCTAGTCTTGTGCAAACATGCGCGACATGCTGTGGGCGGCGAGTCCAAAAAATCTGAAACGTTGGTGGGAAAGCAGACCAAAAGAGAGGGGGGGGG
>JAPFRM010000324.1:0-30947 GCA_030778325.1 Beauveria medogensis
GCTTGATCAAGAATTTGTTGGCCTGGAGGCGTTTCCTTGTAAGGAGGACCCTGGGCGCAGGTTAGGCCGATAAGGGCGATATAGGTAATGGCAATTTTCATATTGAGCATGGCAATAGTGCTTGAAAATCTCAAAGGCGTTGTTGAGAGATTCAGGACTCGTAGATGCAGAATTCCAACAGAGGCAAGCGGCCGAATTTGTAGTTTGGGAACGTCGTCACGGCGAGACGCAACCTAGACGGCGGCAAGCAGCTTTCGTGTTAGAGTGGGTATAAGGCAATTCGGCAAATGACCACCAATCTCCCGCATATGGCTGCTCGGAAATTACCTCGAGGCACTGTACAATTCCATGACTAGAGAATTTACATGATTGAATATGTAGCTGAACTTTTGTAAGCACGCATCATGCGCGATAGTTGTATACGAGGAGCATGTATGTTTTGCATAAGCAGTTAACCACTCTCCAATATACTAATGCAATAATCCAAAAGAGTCTTGCATGAACTGATAGAGCATAACTGCTAGAGCATGACTGCTAGCAGTCATGCCCATAGAGAGTCACGCGTTGCAAAGACAGGATGGTAGGCTCGCTTGCGGCGACTCTTGGTTTTTTCCAGTCGACCTGGAAGGAGTGGATTTTGGAGTGGATATGATATGTCATGATTTTCTGGGCGGCGCACACACAAGTTGGACCATTATCACAAGCAAATTAAGAACGAATCTAGCCTCAATTTCGCTGCGACGTTTGTTAGCATTTTGGATTTAATAGTGGCTGTGTTTGACGCGAGTGCCGCATATAGGTCATCTGCCTCGTCTACCCTCCTAGCTGAAAGCTGAAAGCTGACTCAATCGTTATGCTTGGGTTTGTACGAAACTCGACTCTGACTCAATAGCACGTCTGCGCCGTGTATATCTATGCTATCAAATAAGGTCTAAAAGATCCATCAGCCATCACGTTAGGGGTGTCGATGGCTTAGTGATTTTAAAAGGGAGTAATGACGAGTTTTTTTGTTTCGATACAAGGTATTAGTCTTAGGGCAGGGATTTAGCTGCGGCTTGCCTGCAACAGCCATTAACGGGTCTCCTCTAAAAAATTTGTGACAATGATTTGATTTTATTTTTCCGTAAAGTTATATCAATCATCTGATATGCCATTCAGCCCTAACCCTCACTTTCGCAGGCCGTAAGTAGGGGCTTACCTTGGCATATTTTGTAAACTAAGACTCCATGTCCACTTGCCCTGCTACGCATTACAGTTTGTGCATGAGACCTGTTAATGTGGTAGTTGTTGCATAAAGCTCAAGGAGATAGAAGTGAAGCTTATTATTAGACCTATTCCAAGGTCATCTGGCACTAACGTTCTGTCGGACGGGAGCGGCTGGCAGCTTGTCGTCATCGGCAAGCCTCTGTTCAAGACTATGGTACTATACTGGGTCTAGATACTCTATGGAAATGGTAAATAACTGGTTTATTCCCGTAAACTATACGTGCCACGCCCCCACACCTTCTGTGATGGAGGTGCGTGGGGGACGCGGCACGTGTATCAGGGAACTAGTATTTAATTGCCTGCATCTTCATGCGCGCTATGGCACGAGCGCTGAGTCATTCTAGACGGCGCCCGTGCCGGGATGGCGGAACACTTATATCAAGCATAACATATTACATGGTTGGCTTCAAGGGTGTAATCTCTTCATTTCATATACATGAGGAATCATCTGTCGAGTGACGAGGTACCTCGGCTATGGTTTGTATATATATCCTGCCGCTTTCAAACTCGACAAATTAAAATCCTACAATTTCAACTTCTTTCTATTATACAACTTACTTCCAGAACGCCTAAAGGCAGTATCTTGAAAATGGTCCAAATCACTAATATTGCACTGCTGGCTTGTACGTATTTAGTCTTCCTTTACATCATTTACTAGTCCCCTTACACGTGCCCTCCAAGAGGCCACCCCGGCGTTGCACTGCCAGACTGGAATCCAACAGAGTTTGCTGATACTAAAACACCGTCATTTCTTAGTTGCTACCTCTGCTTTGGCGGTGTCTGTTAAATTTGGGTTCGATGCCACTCCCGAGGTTGGCCGAGCGCACGCCCTCGTTCAGCGTCAAGATCCCGAACCTACAGTTGAGGAGCCAAAGTACGAAGAGGTAAAGACGGCCAATGCAGACCTAGCCGTGCTGTTGCAAAACATGCTGGATGTTATGGGAAGCGTCAACGAGGACCTGAAACAGGGCAAAGTTCAACTTGAAACCAAGACAAAGCTTTCGCCTGAGGAGCAGAAGATTGCCTCTGAAAATATACAGAAGGGGATGCTTCAATCCGCCCAAACCTTGGTGGATATAGGTCAACTCTTGTTTGAAGGCAAAGGAGAAAGCAAAGTCGAATAAGCTATTGAGTGAAAAAAGCGGTATTTAGAGGTCGTTAGTCATAATAGTTACTTTTTCAAGGCGCTAATTAGGGCTTTCAATCAAGACCTCAATCACACTGTGCATCAAGACACAATGAGCGAAGCTCTGAGGCATGTCGTTTAGCGTCATGGGTTACCACGGGCTCAATAGAAGAAAAATGACAAAGGCTCATGGGTGCAGCATACAAGTGAGTTTGACAAACTGTCGCTCAGCTACGCCGTTCACATAGTGGTGTCGCAATCCGAAGCCTTGTGCATAGCGCAAGACAGTCAGAAGCGAACCGATATATCATCAATGGTCCTGTCTTTGGTGTCGACGTTGAATTCAGAAGGCGGCCAGCAAATGATAGCACTGACTACCCATCCATCATTTGGTTGTGGATCTTGTTTCGTGGCGCATAACCTGGCACGACATCGAGGATTATTTGAAGAACCGCGTGCTCCCAAATCAACCCGCGACGACCCTTCTGAGAGTGGTGCCACCTCCAAGCTCAAGCAGCATGCGCTTTGACGCCAGGAAGAGTGCTTCTTTTTGACATTGCAAAGCCTAATCTGGAATTTTGGGGTCTCTCTCTTGCGGAGAATACCAGCGATACTTCTAAAGACTGCATTGTTGAACTAGATCACGAATGTACGCGACTTCTAGTTAATGAATGAAAGCAGCCGGGCGCTTCGCAGCGAGCCAATCGACGTCATTCTGGGTGTATATGCATATTCATTCTCCGTCATGTTTTCAGAGCGAGCTAGCACATCAGCCGTCATCTTTCTAAAAGGACATGGGCATGAGATGCCCGACAACCAGGCCGCCGACGTGGCTGGAGCTGCTGGCTGGTTTACGACAGTGCATTTGAGACGAAAGGTTCCCGACAAAAGCCGCATATTGTTTACACATATGCAGACATGAATCCGCGCAAAACATCACAATCGATCGCGTCCCCCAGTGGCTGGAATGGATGGTCATTGCCGTGGTGGAAGTGCCAGGCCTGGGAAGCTTAGAGATGGTGTAAAGCGAGCACCGGAAACCATTCCAAACTCTATTGCCTTTCAGAAGAAGCAACATGTCACAATGTACATATCATCAAGTTAGCATTCGCGTTTTCAGAATTCTTTGACAGCCAGACCCCAACTCATATACACAAAGGCCGGTGCTGCGCCATCAACTCTTCATTCACACACTCTTCCCTCTTCAGAATGTGTCCCCCCAAAGCCGGTCTTGATCCCGATTGCCATTCCAATCGTCCTTCTTTATCGACCGCAATCATACCTTTTCTTTCAAAATCTTGCGCATCTACCATTCCTCATACAGCTCCTGATCTGTACAAAGCGGAGCGGCCCGCGCGCACTTGCATCACAATGCGTCGTTCATCACCCCGTCTTTGTGCTCGCCAGCCATGTCGACGGACCCCAAGGTCGATAAAAAAACGTACAGGTGTTTCCAGAAAGAAAGACAAAAGAACTGATACACAATACAGTAAAGCGTTGGCTATCAAATCCCAACAAAGCAAGTAAATTATAACAAGTCTCAGCATCTCCTTCTTCCAGTATCATTCCCAATGCCAACATTCACACCGCGGCCTTCTTTCACCACCCCGTTTCCCTTTCATCATCTTCTTTTACCACTCCGTCGCGGCAGGAGAGAGTTGAAGTTACTCTGATCCCATGTCTCTCTTAACCCCATCTCGAGACGGTCGATTAGCCATCAAAGACTTTCACGACTCCGTCTTGAGAGGAACAGACAGAGTACATCGTGATTCACAACTTTCACGATTTCATCGCAGGGCCAATGACCAAGTAACTCAAAAGACATGGATTCTCATCAACCAGACTGCCCCATCATAAAAGCTGACCGTGTCCTTCAACGCTTTTCTCGTCTCGCCAACAACCCCATAGCTTACAGACTGTCCCTCATCAGCCTGCGAAGCAACACTATAAGACAATCTCGTGCCTTTCTCCCATCGCCACCAATTGACTCTCGGATACGTTTCTCCCACGCTTCACGCACCATCCACAGCATCCCCATGGCGGACATCCTCGACGTGGTCCGTGACAGACCCGCAAAGGCCGGTTCCCAGACCAGGCGCGGCCGCACCCGCACCCGCACCAAGGCTTCCCAGCCGAACAAGGCTCCTCGGGGTCGGGGCCCCGCCGCCCGCCGCATCTGTGGCTTTTGCAGCAACGATGCCGTCGGGCAGGTCATGAACGCTGCGCGGGCGTGCGACTGGCGCGACGGCAAGTACCCGCTCGAGTGCACCAACTGCGCCGACCACCGGGCCCTTCATCCCGTCGAGGCGGCCGGGCACGTCTGCCAGGTGCCGCGCAAGGCGCTTCTGTACCGCAAGTACTCGGTGCACCACCCGACGCGGTACGACCAGGCCGTCAGCCCGCAGACCGGGCTGCCGACAGACGAGGGCGTCTGCTGCGTTAGGTGCATCGCCGACGGTAATACGGTGGCGTGCGACGTCGACCCGATCCTGGGCTACCAGTGCTCGCGGTGCAAGCCCGCAGACATGTGTCAGCTGCGCGACGGCCGCTTCATGGACAATAAGCCCAACCTGCGCCAGGGCGTCGTCAAGTGGTTCCGGCACGCATGCGACGGGTGCGCGCAGCTGGCTGCAGGACGCCGCAGAGGCCGGATAATCCAGTGCTCGTGGCTCCAAGACCACACGACATGGGACCGGCCTTGCGATCGCTGCCGCAGCAACAACCTTGTGTGTTTGGCATCAGCCATTGTCACGTCGATGCCAGCAGCCATCAGCATTCCAGAAAACTGGCGCCCGCGCAGCTTTATTGCTCTCGGGTGGGCTGAGCTGCGGCCCAACACGGTGTGGCGCAAGGCGTGCATGAATTGCCGCCGTGATAGCAATCATTGCCGCGCTTCCATTGCCAATCCCTACTCGGCCTGTGGGCGCTGCACGGCCATGGGCCTCGATTGCGTTGACGACGAGGGCACCGCCTACCCAATCTTTGATCTGTCGCAAGTTGGCTTTGGAAGCTTCCTACCGTTTACCGCTTGTAGGCGGTGCGTGGAGATGGGCCGAAACTGTGATAGACAGCGGCCTTGCGACTCGTGCACAAACACGGGAGAGGCACATCTCTGCGACAATGCTTTCCTCAAGACAAATGCTGGGAAGAAGCGCATGGCGAATTGCCTCCATGGGCGTCTGCACCCTCGGCCTGGCCCTTTGTACTATCTTGCCCACGGCTATGGTGCCAATGGTGTCAACGATATAAAGGACGGCTCGCGGATGGAGCACTGGATCGGCCCGCTGACCGAAACATATGTCATGCCGTCAGTCTCTTTCCACGAAGGTTCACTCATACGGGAAGTTTCAAAACAGCGCGAGTCGCTCGTCCCGCGTGCTGCCGCGCCGCCGCACGCCGCACCAGGCACACCCCTGGCGAGGAAACCGCCCAGCGAGTTGACGGCTGACGATATCACAGCCATGATTAATGAGGTATGGACGAACGCTTTCCTGATGAACGATCTGGAAGACTTCGTCGAGGAGCAAAGAAACGCCTCAATGAAGAAGGACATGTTCCAGTTTAGCACGCCGGCTGAAACCGACAACCCTCCCACAGCGGCCGATATTGCTGCGGCAATAGATCCGAGGCCCGATGTGCGTCCTACACACATTGTCAGAGTTATCCAGCCATTACCTGTAGTGAGAGCGACGTCTTCATCAGAAGATGAAGGCACAGACTCGTATGAGGAAGACGTTGAAAGCGAGCGAAATGAAGATTCTGGCAGCCAAAACAGCAACAACGGCAACAACAATACCCAACTAATCATGCAGAGTGTGGCGACACTCGCTCCGCCCAGCCGCTCAGTGTCACCTGCAGAACGCATCGAGGACGACAATCCCATAGATGTCGACACGCCGAAAGACGCGAGCCCGCCTATCGACCCCGCGCTGCAGACCTTGGGCCCTCACATTCTGCCCTACGTACCATTTAGCCGCCCGCCATCTATTTCACCCGAGACTGACACGATGCCAGGACAAGCCATGACGCTGCCGGCAAGCCCTGCACCTGCCGCCACGCTGGACATTCCAGATCTGGAAAGCGCTGATCTGTTAGAGCCAAGGTTCATGAGCTTCCTCGACGCTGCGACAACGACTGAAGATTGGCTACCGGCGAGCAACACTGCTCATGTTGCCCAGCAGACATATGAGGCCAGCCTGTTGCAGACAGTACCGCCGCAAACCGAGGGACGGAGCGAGCAGACATTAGCTATCGCCAAGGGCCACAGTCCGAGCCAAGAAAACCCGGCGCGATGGAGCCGGTTGAGCCCGCTGCACGAGTCTACACGCACGTTGCTCGGTACGCGACACAACACTGGGGGTAGGCTGGCGCGAAATCCGTTCACGCTAGCCATATCGTATATGCAGAGGACGTGTCCAGCCAGAGACGTGCTGCATGGTCTTCCTGAGCCCGAATTTGGAAGCTCAAGCGAAGCTGCTGTCACGCAGCCCCAAAGGCAGATGGATTCATCAGGCGCTCCGCATTGTGAAGAAAGCAGGCTCGGCGAGGGAAGCAAGGAGGCATATATCACGTGTGGCGCCGCTGTGCAGCTTTCCGACAGGTGCGTCGACACGCATCACGACCCTAATCACCCGAGCCTGGTGTGCGACGCCTGTGCTCAGCACAGCGCTGAGATGCTCGTGGACCCACGACACGATCCCCTCACGACCACCGAAGTGCTGAGTATGCGCAGCTACCTGTGTGAGCGATGTACAGTTTACGCAGGGAGCAGCCCGGAGGCTATGCTGACCATGTGCGAGGCCGGCATCAACACGGTATATGGCCGGTTCCCCAAGTCGCAGGATGAAGATGCAGTAGACGACGATGGGGATGTGGTCATGACGGCACCGGATGGTGGCAACGTCGTGTTCTTCGGCAAGGTTCGGCCCTTGACGGGATGTGCGTGCGGCGTCAAAATATTCCAGACGCGGCAATGCCAATTCCATCGCATCGATAATGCCGAGGCCGTGCTGCGTCAGGTTGCGGCCGTGCGAGAGTGGCGGGTGCAGACGCTGCAACAAGGGAAATGCACGGGTTGCTTTGAGCCTCGCTCCGAGCCCGACGATGCTATACAGGAGGAACCACAGCAAGGGGAGAACAAGGCTGCTACCGCTGTGCTGACATCTTGGGTTTGCCTCGCCTGCGGAGGGTGGGTGATGAACCAGGAGACGGCCGGGCTTGTCGATGGGTGGCAATCATGGTTTGACCGACAACCTGCATCGCTTGCCGACATACTGGAAGAGGCCAATGGGATGGATATCGAAATGACTGACGTATAGGCATTGTGATTTGCTCTTTGTCGTTCGTGGTATACGATGGTCTAAAGGCAAGATCAGCAGAATTATTCCCGAGTCGCCAGAAGCAAAGCAAAGCTTTTGGTCGTCGAGATCTATAAATAAAGCTGCACCCGAAGTCGCGGGGGCAGTTCAACCCGCATGCAGGCGCAAAGCATAGCATCATGTTCACTAATCTTGTTAAACCGCAACATCACACGTCAAGTCGCTCGAAAGGAACAAAGCCCGACGAAACGGTAAGAGTGATAAACCGAGATTTTTGTAAGATAACGATCAAATTACAACAGCCATTTTGAGAAATATGGATATAATGAACAAGAAAACACAATAGTCGACCCGCATGGACATTCCGGAAAGAGACAAGAAATCAAAAAATTGGGAGAGAAAGAGAGAACAACATGTACTGGAGAAAAGGAAATTTGGCGTAAGAGAGCTCGAATTCTGCGTGTAGGGTGTCCGAAGCTGCAGGGTGAAACAGCGTAATCTGGCAACTGGCCCAGATGACTGTCCAGAGTACCCTTTGCAGATCATATCCCTCTCCGCTCGCTTGGGACCAGACCGAAAGCTGTGAATGTGTGAACAAGGCCAAACTCGTCGTTCCTTGTCGTTGTAGCTTTTGATGGATCTGGACTGCCCGATGCAAGCCATTGAAGAGGCCTGATTGATGCGCTTCTGCAAAACGAAAGCAGTCAATTTCATGCATGAGCCCTTCCAACGTGAGAACGAATGTGCCGTGTGGGAGTCGGAATGTTGAAAGCTTCAAACATCGAAGACACCGGAAATAATAAGAGATAATAAAATGAGGCCAGATTCGTGGCCAAGTAAAGAGTCCGACTCCCCATCCGATGCTAATGAATCGCTGTGTTTGTGGACAAACCACGTATCATTGCCACCAAGCACAGCGGGTCGCGGTTGCTGTGAGCATGTGGCGTTGTTGCAATGTTCTTTTCTTCCCCTTTTTCAGTGCCTTCATCCCAAGGCTGTGAGATGTCTCATTATCGAAGTCGTGTCGTGCGGTGTCCTCACTTCAACTGCCATTCATCGATGCGTCGCACTCCTCACATGATGACGCACTTGGCGCAGCAGCCGGCCTCCCTTCCGCCATCGTCAATGTCCATCTGCTTGGCGGGACCATTGAGGCCAGAGCCGCCTCCGCTACCGGTGGAGTAGCCTTGCATTTCGCGGTTGAAGCGGCGGATTTCGCGTACAATGTCGTAGAAAGCTTGATCGACGTTGATTCTCGACTTGGCCGAGGTTTCGATGAATTTGCAGTTGAATGATCTGGCCAAAGCCTCACCCTCTGAAGTGGACGGAAGAGCGTATTAGCGGATGAAGGAGCTAATGGAGGTCATGAAAAAAGAGGCAGGGCAAGACTCACCATGTCTGAAAACCTCGCGCTCGCCCTCAAGATCACACTTGTTGCCCACGACAACCATGGGGAAATAGTCCTTATCCTTGACTCTCAAAATTTGTTGTTGAAATGTGGTGATTTCCTCGAAGCTCTGGCGGGAGGTGATGGAGTAGACGAGCAAGAAGCCCTCGCCTGTGCGCATGTACTGCTCTCGCATGGCACTATACTCTTCTTGGCCAGCGGTATCGAGAACATCGAGAAGAGCAACCTCTTCGTCAATGACACACTGCTTGCGGTAGGAGTCTGGGTAAGAGAGATTGGTCAGCGCGACAGAAAATTGAAGGGCGGGGAGGGCAGGGAAGAGGCATCTGGTGTTACCTTCAATGGTGGGATCGTATTCGTCGACAAAGTGGCTCTGAATCAATTGGATGGTGAGGCAAGATTTACCGACGCCACCGCCACCGACAACGACGAGCTTGTACTCTCGCATAAACTGAAAATAGAGCAAACGTTAGTATCGATAGAAGCGCAACGGCCGGCTCCGGTAAGTGAGGCGGCGACGATGATGCAAGCCTGTCGAGACAGGGGGGGCAGAAGGCAGCGTCGCCGAAAATGGAGCGCAAACACGGCGTATTGGACAAAACGGCACCTTTGTGGATGTAGCCATTGCAGCGACTGCGAGTGCGATGGCGAGAAAGTCGTTTCTCCGGGACAGAAAGGGCTGTTGCGGGTCGCCGAATGATCGTGGGGTTGTCGGTTAGAAATTGACTCGCGGCTTCTAGGGAATCGAAAAGGGTCGATTGTGATGAATGGGATCGGAGAGGGGGAATTCGATTCCGGGCGTCCGAGATTTCAATTCGGGGGAGGGAGGTAGGTGAGGCGACGATGAGACGGGTGCGAAAGAAGAAGGGAAAAAAAGAGACAACAGGCAATATGTGATTGAAATGGCGCTGATGGGGAATGGGGGGAGTAGAAGGGGGTAAAAAGAGGATAAAACAAGGGGAATGAGTAGGAAAAGTGGTTGTTGAAGGATTGGGACGGAACAATAACGCTAGGCCAGGACAAGTGTAAGGGGGGTCCAACTGCGAATGTACCACCACGACCACACTCAGAGAATGCCCAATAACTACTAGTAGTACTACGATGGTTTTAAAGGGGAGAGCCAGGTCGTGTACTTTGAAGGAAAGACGGTGGAGATTTTAGGTACTTGCGCGCGCTGTAGATAGGAGGTTACAGAGATCAGGAAGACGCTGCGCCGAGTTTTAGCGACCTGTTTAGAGGTCTATTCTGGATCCAGATACCTGCTTTGGCAGTTACCTGGGCGCTTTATCAGCGCTGGCCGTAGCCAACGGACAAGTACCTATCAGTACGAGCAGGTAACTGCCTTGACGACTCGCTAGGGCGCTCCAGCGAGCGGAACCTTGATTATAGCGCCCCTAGCTCCCTGGCCACCTACTATAAATGCCCCGAGATGCCTGGGGACGGAGGGTCCTTATAGTGGTTCGCCCACTAAAGAAAATTAAAATAAATGAAGCTGGTGCAGCAAGCCACCCGCCCACACCACACCACTTTCAAGTTCCTCTTTTACTCTCGTCCCCTGTGTCAGTGGATATCGCAAAACTAAAACAGTGGATATCAGCGAACCCCCATCCGCGCAAAGTAAAAGCAAAATCAAGTGAACCGAGAAAAGAAAGAAGGAAAAAGGTCTGCCGGGGGGGGCTGGTCGTGAGGCGGCCAAAGGAGGGGAAGGCGACACCTTGCCAACCTGCCTAGGGGGGCCTTGGCCAACGTAAATACAAACAGATGCCAATTCCTGATGATGCCGAGGAGCCAGAATTGTTTGCTCCCCCACGTTCAACAGCCTTGTGCTGGTAAATCGTCATTGCTCTATCCGTACTCCGTACAGAGAATGGAGCATGGTTACTGCTGCTTGCATCTTCTCATGTCGCTTGTCTCCAATCCACCTACCCATCTGGCCCGGCGAGCAATGTGCATTTCCGCTATGCTTCTTCACACCCTTCTCTGTTCCCCTTTCATCTCTCCCGCTCTGTCTCTTGTCACCTCTTTTTTTTTCCACGCTTCAGTTAACCCTGCGTCTGTGCATCGCCCGAATAATCCTCCATTCACTCCGTTCCTCCCACGCCCCCTCCCAAACCCGCAAAAGCCCTGCAGGCCATGGTCCATGCCCACCGCCGGCGGGCGGGTGGGGCCGGGCATTGAGCATTGTCCAAGAGGTACCTGCTTCTGCGCCTGGACCTGTGCACCCGCACAGTGTATGAGGGGGGATGATGTTCACCATCATGTGGCCCCTTGGCAACACCAAGAATCCTAGGTGCCAGCCCATCGTAAAGATCAATATGAACCGAGAAACTTACTTCAGAGACAACTTTCCGGGCCGTCTTAACCACATCGCGGTCATGGGAGGGAAGAATAAGACATTATGCAACAGCTGCAGCTCCGTGTATTACGAGACCAGCACATTGGAGCTCAACGATCGGTGAAACCCACAATCTTAGAGGCAATCGAATATAAGCAAATACCGTGAGCAAGAGCACCCCTCATACATGCTCGGCAGCTCTTTAGAAATCCGTCACCTTGCCATTGTAGCTCCAGTCGCGCTCGCTTTCCCAACACAGCGGCTCGTTCTTGGGCCCGCCGATCTCGCCGGTGCGCGGGTTCTTGTCGCCCTCGAACTCGGGCCGGGCACCTCGGTACAACCCGCCTCCCTCGTTGAGCTCCGTATCTGCCGCGGCAGCTGCTTGCGTTGTCGGCTCGGGGGCAGCGGTGGCAGGTTCGGGCTGAAAGGCGGAGGAGACGGCGGCTTCGCGCTACAGGCGCTCAAACTCGGCCTGCTCCTTGGCGGGAAGCTTGGGCGTGCTATGGCAGCCTATAGGTGAGTTGCGGCCAAAACTCATTTTGCATTCTTGTATCGAGGTTAACCATCTAGGCAGACACCAACAGGGTGTGTAGAGGGTTTCGATATTTAAATAATCAAGGGGGCAGCTAGCCAATCAAAGGACAGCCAGTCAACCAGCCAGTCAATAGCCAGTCAACCAGCCAGTTAACCAGGTAGTTAACTAGCTAGTAAATTCAGCAGTTAATAACGTTAATAGCTAAGTAGTTACTAGGGAGTTAACTAAGTAGTTAACTAAGCAGTTGATTATTAGCGAGTTAACTCGGTAGTTAATTAGCTTTAGTTTGGCTGTTGGTGATGTAGAAGTTTCAAGGTTTTGTGGCGGCGAGGGCTGGGGCTCGTGCTGCGGCTGGTAGCCATTCTCGTAGCGCCAACATAGGACTGGCACCGTTGAAATTCGACTTTGAAATTCGTGGCTTCGCGCCTTTTAATTATGTGTATTTGACCTAAAAGTTAATCATTCCTTTTACCTATATAAATACTAGTGACTCCTCTGTGTCTCTAGCACCAACTACAGCATCGACCACCACACGTAACCACACACACGCACACACAGAGACACATCACTTTACAGGATAGTACTGTAAAGAATCAACGACCCCTAATAAAATCGCATTTCTTGAGTGCCTGGCAATGGAGGCTTTCTTGAATAGCACAGGGAAGCTCACCACAGTTGGGGGGGCTGCTGCGGCACCGTTTGGGCCGCTGCCAGCGGAATGATCGTCATCAAACGCGCTGACGGCGGCCCTGGGCGCTCTCTGCCAAACGAGCACTATATCCATCAACGAGTATTGAATGCGATTAAAGAACAACGCCGCAGTTGTGATACGCGGAATACGACGGACAAGCAGGATAGGATCGAAGCTTATGGACGGACCAAGGTCAACATCCCTTACAACCATGCGTTTTTGGAGCAGGCATCGAGTCTGTGGCCTACCATTTTGCCCCGGTTGCCAGATGGCCTTGCAGCATGCGAGGCTTTGCTCAGCGAGAGAATACCCCCAATGAATCTCGCAGTGCGTGAGCTCCTCTCCAGCCACTACTGCCCCAGCAAACACCAAGCCACGCTGCTGGCTCGCGACAAGTCCAGCGAGAGCTGCCTGGTTCGCCCGTATCTCGGCAGACGGCGACTAGAACTAAGTTACGGCGGCGGCGGCCCGAAGCAACGCTTCTTTAGCCTGCGCAACTTTCCGCTGCACGTCGATCAGATGGAAGAGCTGGAGCTGCCCGTGGAAGCATACGCCACGGCCATGGCAGACGCACTTGCCTTTTTGCACTGGGTTGTCAAGATTGATGCCAATGACATGGAGTTCGTCCTGGCGCCTGCTCGAGCGTGCGCGCAAGACGACGATGCGCAAGACGACGCAACGCCATCCATTGGCGACGAGCACCTCTTTTCAGATGCATTTGGGGTTCACAGCATGTGGATCCTCGACTTTGATTGCTGCAGGGTGCTAGAGATGAATGAAAAGGGAATGCGTCAGGCAGCCATGAGTTTTTGGCGGAATGACCCATTCTATCCCCGTCCTGGGGCCAAGAATGAAGAGGATCAGCGCCTGTGGCGTGTTTTTGAACAGCGCTTCTTGGACGCAAGTAGTTTTTTGTTAAGCGGGGAGAGTGACGAGATCAAGACGCTGCCAGACGTCTTAATCCGAATGATTCGTGATAACCGGGATACTTGGGCAAAGGGTGCAATTTATTAGATGAATAGCGAGATGGAACATTTGAGGGAGCTTCTGTTACTGTATTGCCTAGCTCTTTCTTTTACGATAGGGAAGAGACAAGGAAGTTACCAGATAGCACATGTCCATTTGCCCGCGAAGGAAGTTAAGCCTGGTACTCGCGTGCGCCCCATGTACGGAGTAGAGGGGGAGAAAAGCTCTCAAGTAGTGAGGCTCGAGTGGCGCACATGATGGGAAAAAGTAAAGATTGCAGTACATGAGGGAGAGAGAGAGTCTCGGTTTCCTTTTTCTATTGCCCTTGCTTCTTGATGTGGTCACGGGCGCGCGCTGGCTTACATTGCCATCAGAAAGAAGCAAACTCGACAGTTTGACAGTAGTGCGACGTGCGAAAAAAGAATAGTTTTTTTTTTTTTTTTTTCCTTTTCGGCTTTGCTCACAATCTGTTTTCCTTCCTTGGTACATTGCAGCCGATGTGCTGACTCGCCCGCGTATACCTGCCCACAGCCTCCATCGCATAATAAGCAAGTTTGTCATGCCAGGCGAAGCGCATCTCGCCGAGCCAGAGTCACACTGCTTCTGCTTCTGGTACAGCACCGGCAGCGCCAAGATTTCAGCGTGGCCATCTTTTGAGCCCGTCAACGCGGCCCTCGTGAGTGCAGCCCTGGTTCCCCTTATCTCCAGCCAGGGTCGCGCTGCCCATGTACATACATGTTGTCGCACTGGTCAACTATGGCCCATAGCTCTCCTGGGAAGCCATTGCCGTTCATCATCCAATTTCGCGCATACTCACGCCCCCCCACAGTTGGGTGACGAGGAAGGCCGCAGCAGGCCATCGGGCAATGGTATCCGTACTGTGAGCAGTTTCGGGAGGTTGCGGAGTAGAATGGACAATTTAGCTCTCATAGATAGTGCAGTTTGTCTAGGATGTTGTCTACCTGATTGCGACGCATGAGCCACGTTGCGTCCATGGCGTCCGTTATGTATCGCCGTCTATCGCATTATTGAAAAGACATACTGGTACGTACATGGCATGATTGACCAGCGATAAAGAACCGACCAAGATGGCTCGCCTTCAATAGCTAGTATCAATGTACGAGTATAATGGCGATACATATGAGTCTCGCGGCTGACATCTTCACCACAACCCACAACTGCAAGGATCGATGCGATTACTTCTGCAGGCACAGCGCTTGCAGCCGCATGGCATCTAAATAGTGTGGGTTCCCACTCTCCATGCATGATGTCAATGCACAACAAGACAAGAAAACAAGAAACAAGGCACCGCAGCCCAGGGGAGTCCACTAACGTACACGATCTCGGGCAGCGATTCAGTTCAGCCCTTGCCGAAACATGCTAAAATCAATGCCGAACCTCGATTGCGCTTCTAGTCGGAACCCACATTCGTCTTACTGGTCTAAATTAATGAGCTCCGCGAACAAAACCCGCCTTCGTCTCGTCACAGCAACCGAGTAAAACCCACCTGAATAAACTATCACGGCTTTCCACTTTCCCTTCTGGCCTTCTAGCGCCCCCCCCCCCCCTTTGCCCCATCCCACCAGTCCAGGATATACGAGTGGTCCAATGAGAGGATCGGTTGCCCCAAAGTCCTCAAGCCCGGAAATTTGATGCGACGCCAGAGAAGAGAGGAAGAGAGGCGTCCGGGTCGGACTCGCGAGATTTTTTATTCTAGAATTTCTCGGTGCGGGTCAAGTTCCAAGCATGGTCGCGAACCCTGGAACTGGGATGTGGCTGGCTGGCCATGCTCCCTGCGCTGCCTCCTTCTTCGCGTACCTACTGGCAGATGCTACTCAAAGTTTGTATTCACCCCCGCGAATGCAACTTAACCTAGGGGCACGACAGCGACGCACGTTCAGTTGGATGCGACCTTACATTTACACCCCATGGAGAGCCAGAAATATATACAACAGACGACAGGGACGCACGTTCTGTTGGATGCGACCTAACAATTTCACCCCACGGGGGCAAAGGGGGGGCAGGATACAAGAGACGACATCTTAAATCAGCTCGACGAACCAAGTCGCCACTACAAAGCTGTACTGCATATTACAAGTATCCTCTCTGCAGCCTGAGCGCCTCGTATCACGGCAATAAGCATGCAATGGGTCTTATATAGTCGGCAAGGCGAGCCTCCCCGCGACCCCGATATTAAGTATCCTCTCTCATACGGATACATTGATTGATATTTATTACTTGCAAGAAAAAAACCAAGGAAATTGATTCCTGTGGGGGTCTCATCGTAGCCAACCGCGCGCCATGGCCATGGTTCGGCCGTCTCTGCCGTGCAACGACCACTCCCCAGAGTACAACTCGCCGTGGCCTTCTCCAAACCCCTCCTAGCTCGACCCGTTTCTCATCAAATAGACGGGTCATCATCCTGACGGGGACCTGCCTTTGCCTTCCATTTTCGAGTACAGAGTATCAAGCCACACGCTGCAACTCTGCCCAATATGCACGTCAGGTGCCGCAGGTACAGGGACCTGCAGTCGGGAGCGGTCAGAGAGGCAATAGACATGGGGCGGCCGGACCCAGCACGGCGAGCCGACCCGAGGTACCTGAAGATGGCCTGCATAAGGCCCGATCATTTATCAGAGTAGAATGAAAAAAAAAAGCACCATCTGGGACGCCGCGACGTTCCTCACCTACCCCGAATGAGCAAAGTCGCGGCCTGAATGTGGGCGGCCTAGGGTCGCAGTGCGTCATTGACATTGACTCACTGGTAAGCTCAGGTACGAATTCGCGAGATGCATACAACGGGTGGCTGGCCCGTACCTCCAGCCAATGGCCTGCTGGGGCGCGAAACTATACAGCGATATGCAAGCCTCGTCACACTCATCACGCTCGGCAGTCAATGGTTGCAGGATTGCAGATTTACACGTCTCCAACGTTACGGGAATGAATGATCCGAGGAAATGGTATGTGGGATTCCTTCTCTTTAGGCACTTGGGCCGTCATCTCGAGTCAGGACTCTAGCTTTCTATACCTTGCTTTCATTTGGTGGTCCGCCTTCGATATCCTCTTGCTGGTATACACGCTTTCCTTCGATGTTCTTGACCACCTCATCCACCAGACTCTCCAAAAATGCATGATCCCTAGCTGTAGATTAATGTGGCTGCACTCGGAGGTGAATGCGCGGGATATTGGGTACACTTACTTTCCTACCAAGGTCACTGTATTGTATTTTCTGCCCCAATGAGGATAACTGCCTACCTTGACACCCTTGGGCTCGACGCGGCCTGCAAGATCAGTCAGGTAGCCCGCAACCTTGCTTTCGGAATACGGCGTCTGGATGATGACTCTGTGGCTTCCTTTGCCTTGGGGATCAACCAGCCGAGACAGTATGTGAGGCTTGATTCCATCTAGCAATGTCGTAACTGTGCAGGCGGGTGCCTTGTCAATATGCATGTCTCGCCTCGGCAGTTTTCTATGCGAGGTGGCTTACAGAGACGAGGAATTCCTGGCAGAATATGAACGTTGCCGTTCACCACCGAGACTGGCACCCATAGCTCCTCGCTAGTAAAGAGAAACTGGTCCGTCAAGGGTCGAGACTCGTCCGTAGGCAAGTACACCATGCGCATCTTGGCGCGCAGATCCGGCGAATCCTCATCCCAATTGAACTTGGGCTGGGAAGGATGTGGCTTGGCAAGAAGCTTCATCCTTTTGAACGCCTCGTCGTGGATCTTGAGCGGCAGATCAAAAGCCTTGGCAATGGCCTGGTAGGTGATATCATCGTGGCTGGGCTGGTTAGAGCTAAAAACGGAGATGGCGCGAATTTAATGAGCCTACGTAGGTCCGATACCACCACTATTGTCGTATTAGAATTCGAAATTCAGTGCCATGCAACTCTTGTAAAACTTGCCTGGTGACAACGAAGTCATAAGTGGTGCTGAGACGGCGGACGGCATCAATGATGTCAGCCTCGTCATCTTCGACGACTTCAATTTTTTTCAATCGCTGCGAAAATCAGCTGACTGCGAGACAATAGAACTGCATCCTGTCTGGACATACAAGTCCGAGCTGAAAGCACCACTTGGCCATGTACGTCGAGTTTGTCTATCAAGGTGTAAGCGAGGGATATATGTGTCTGCTATACGAGCATACATCTACGGTCTGCAGTATTATCAGTTAGCTGAGAATCCGTTCCTATAGAAAGAAAAATAATGAAATTTGAGGATCAGTCGCACCTTTCCTCCGAGCACCTCATCGCCAATGATGAGGCACGCGGCCGTCTGAATCGTGCGGCGCTGACGCTCCGCGGCGGAAGCCATGGCTGCAATACCACCAAGATGAGGTCGCGAACGGGAGGATAATATCGGAGCCGTATGAATTGAGGCCGGAGCTGTTGCAAGGTGTCTGGCGACCTGGGAGATGCGCGAAATCATGAGGCAGTTCCTCAGGGTCAGGGTGCGGAGGCAAGGTTCGGCTGTAGCGGCGGGCCAGGCACGGGCGCGCGGGGACCTGAAAGGCGGACGTGTGATGGGCCACTGATGGCAGAGGTGGACAGTACGTCGCAGTCTTTTTCTGCGCCACTGCGACTGGCTCTGGTTTGGGCAAACGGGCGGAGACACGAGATGATGCAAATTAGACCAGTGATTGCTGCTACCCGTGAGCGCTGGTGGAGCTGCAGCACGTTAGCCAAGGCACGAGATCCGAAGTGGTCCGTGGCCGTGGCTGTGGAAAGGGCACAAAGGTTACTAGGCTGAGTGATTGAGAGATGCAGGATGGCTGTGCTTGATGGTATCGCGATGTCGAGGCCAGTGGAGATGAAGACGGCAAGTTGGTGTTGCTGCAAGGTAGCCGGCTCAAGCAAACGCATCATGCACTCCTCACATGCTCACCACACCACACTAGCACATGCCTGCAACATCAGCAACTAGGGACAAGCCGTTTGACCCAAAATTTCCTTGCTCAAGATGTGCTCCAATGCACAAGACACCGATCTCTGTATCGGCGGCATTTCTCCGCTGACTTGACGACGCAACTTTTATCATTGTACCGCCACAGCGCCAAGACTCCGAATGCAGGCAGTGCAGTTACGTTTTGGCGCCAGGGTCCTCTGATAAGAACCGAACAAAAGGTTGGAGCAACGCCAGTCAAACTATTGTGAAACTATCTCTATGGATCTCTTGGCGTTGGTCAGTGGCGTGAATCTACATTTGTGCCATTGTCAACGCCATATCTTTCGCACGCTTTTCAGAAGCACCACCGAAACAACAACCGCCCGTCGCCAAGAATATCTTTGTAATGGGAAGAAGTAGATGTGATTGACTCGGTGAGATGCCGGCATGTCGGAAAATTTAACTCATCAAAAAACTCGGCAGATCACGACCCTGGGAGGCGCTGCATGCCTGCGTCACTGCCAAGCATGTCAAGCGCTCGCCTAAACAGATTTAAACTTCATCCGCCACCACACGCCAAGGACCGGGGCCCGGTTCTCCGACCCCGAGAAAGAACCAAACCTAGTGAGGTTGGACGGCGATTGGACTGCCCTGCGCCTCGTGGTGCACTCTCCCCACAATGACGATAGAACTATGGTGACGATTGCGTTGACAACGGTGGCCTTTGTAGAGACCACAGGCATCGCTCTTGGCAGTAGATGACGTGTTCTTAAAGTTAGAGATTCGACATATATAAAGGCCCTCTTGCTCCCCGTAAACTAATCTTCTTCAGAAACATATCGAACTTGTATAATAATATCTTGATACATTTGTCAACTTCACAACGCTTACCAACAAGATACAACATCACCTTCCAGCTTGTTTTACCACATCGTCTCACAGCATCGCTACACAAATCTCACATAATGTCTGCCAACCAAACTTTTGACAACTCCAAGCTCTCCAGCCCCTCTGCGCAAAATAACACGACACAACAGCGCCGCAGCAGCAAATCTCCCACACCAACGTAAGTTCACAGCATCTTCATACTAGTTACTCCTAACTCGATAAGCTAACATCTCTTCAGCGGTGAACCTGATGCCGCAGCTCTCGCCCCAAGCCAGATGCGCGAGCACCTTGGTCCTCCCGAAATCACCCACGATTATCCCGAGGACAGCACTCACCGCAGACACTCGGCTGTGTCTGCTCAACAGGCTCACTTTTTGAGATAGGGCGCGTGCTTTATATCGCCACAATGGTGATTTAGGCGGGTGGCCACATTATTCTTTTGATTCATTTATTTTCTTTCTCTGGGCGCAACACGAATGTTGAATGACTGGATTGTACTTTACTAGATGACAGACCTGATATCCTAGCAAAAACACTGAACTTACAACACCCTTGACTTCGCACAAGTTATCAAATCTGCACCAGTAGGAACGTGCAGAGAAATCAGTCTCACCCATCACAATGAGCTTTTCCACAACTTTCTGTAGGCTGGTGTTCTTCCAGGCTCGTCCCTTGCCGCCACGGCCGCCTTGAAGCCCTTTTCCGCGGCAAGACGCTGGAAAGCGAGACCCTCTGGTGAGTTTCTGGTGATGCCATCAAACACCGTCGCCAAGCGCTGACCCGCCCCAATCTGCGCCTCAAACGTGCTATTAATCATTTGCTTCTGCATCCACAGCTGGTTCACAGGCACCGCCTTGATGCGATCCGTCAGCAGCCGCACCGCCTCCGCCAGCTCGTCCCGCGGCACCGCCTTGAGCACCAACCCCATCGCCGCCGCCTCCCTGCCGTCGACCAGGTCCCCCGTGAACAGCATGCGCTTGGCCCGCTCCGCGCCCACGCGGTGCGCCCACATGGCCGTCGTCGGGCAGCCCCAGACGCGGGCGGGCGGGTAGCCGATGCGCGCGTCGTCGGCCATGACGACGAGGTCGCAGCTGAGCGCAATGTCGGAGCCGCCGGCCGCCGCGGCGCCGTGCACCTGCGCAATCGTCGGCTTGTAGCTGTGGAAGAGCGCCGCGTAGCAGTCGGTGCACTCCTTCATCCAGAGGTAGTCGCGGAACGGCTCGTAGCCCTGCGACAGGTCTTGGCTGCCCGCCGTCTCGCCGCGACGCGCAGAGGCTGCAAAGATGTTCAGGTCGTAGCCGCCGCAGAAGCCGACGCCGTTGCCTTTGAGCACGATGCAGTGCACCTCGGGATCGAGATTGGCCTGCCGCACGGCGGCGCGGATCTCAAGCGGCATGTGGGTGTCAATGGCATTGAGGTGCTGGGGCCGGTTCAGTGTAATGTAGACGACTTTGCCATCGGTGGATTTATCATAGAGTATGGAATGGAATTTAGATTCGGCCATGGTGGAGAGAGTGAGGTGATTATTCTGAAAATAAATGCAATAGTCGTAGATGAACAATTAACTTACAAGCCTTGCGGCAGAGGCTACGCTTTTGATTTGGAGGGGCTAGCCGAGGCTGGCGTCGCGGGGTCCTGGCCGACAGTCGGACATTTCAAGCTGCCAATTGCCAATGCATATTTGTTGAATTATCCACTGATTTCATATTTCATTATTTTATATGCTTGCGCAATTTGGCAGTCGAATACTCAGCAATTGCATCCCCGTCATGGCATCCCGGCGCGCGGAATCGGTGCCGAGCGCAATGCTTCCCGCCGAAGACAATGCCGCCCATGGAACACTGCGCAGCGGACCGACCACGTCTGGAAGTTCCGCTCGAGCATGTTGATGCCCTCATATGCATGCCGGTGATGGAACAAGTCGGCGATTGGGCCGCTTCTGAAGCCAAGATTCACACGATGCTATTGGTGCGCATCGACAGCTCCGCAGAATACTGGCAGTGCGGGGCATGAACCACCATGACGCCCACAGTGGCGATATGCAGTTGAGTATCACAAAACAGCTCTATGGGCGGAAAGTCGTACATTTCAATATCTAGATCAGTATTTACACATCAGCCCAAGTCACGTCACTGTGTTTGAAATACCTGCTGCACCGACTGGCAGAACGCCCGACTCGGAGAGACCTGCCTTGCCTTTGCTAGGATGGCGGCCCAAGCTTTGAATAAGGAAAAGCTCAGTGTGAGCTGAGACTCTTGCAAAAAGAAGAAGTAAACTCTGAAAAATATACTGACATTAAGCAGAACCTGTCCTTTATCCTCAACAAGCCGCTTGACGTGGCCTACGTCGAGCAGCCCAAGCCCACCATTGAGGACCCTCACAATGTGCTGGTAGCCGTCAACTACACTGGCATCTGCGGAAGCGACGTGCACTACTACGTGCACGGCGCCATCGGCCACTTTGTCGTCAAGGAGCCCATGGTCCTCGGCCACGAGTCCTCCGGCACCGTCGTCGAGGTGGGCTCCGCCGTCACGGACCTCAAGCCCGGCGACCGCGTCGCCCTCGAGCCCGGCTACGGCTGCCGGCGCTGCAAGCACTGCCGCGCGGGCAAGTACAACCTGTGCGCCAAGATGATTTTCGCCGCGACGCCGCCGCACCACGGCACGCTGACGGGTCTGTGGGCGGCGCCGTCCGACTTTTGCTACAAGCTTCCCGACCAGGTCTCGCTGCACGAGGGCGCGCTGATTGAGCCGCTCGCCGTCGCCGTGCACATTGTCAGGCAGGGCGACGTGCGGCCGGGCAGCTCCGTCGTCGTCATGGGCGCCGGCCCAGTCGGCCTCCTCTGCGCTGCCGTCGCCAAGGCGCACGGCGCGTCCAAGGTCGTCAGCGTCGACATTGTCCAGTCCAAGCTCGACTTTGCCGGGTCGTTTTGCTCGACGCACACGTACGCGTCGCAGAAGATCGCTGCCGAGGACAATGCCGCGGCGCTCAAGGAGGCGGCCGGCCTGGGCGATGGCGCCGACGTGGTCATTGACGCCAGCGGCGCCGAGCCATCCATCCAGGCGAGCATTCATACCGTACGCATGGGCGGCACATTTGTCCAGGGCGGCATGGGAAAGGCCGACATTACCTTTCCCATCATGGCCATGTGCCTCAAGGAGGTCACAGTCAGAGGTTCCTTTCGTTATGGTCCTGGAGACTATGAGCTGGCCATTGAGCTGGTGGCAAGTGGCAAGGTGGATGTCAAGAAGCTGGTGTCCGAGGTGGTGGAATTCCGTCAGGCTGAGGAGGCATTCAAAAAGGTCAGAGAGGGTCAAGTTATCAAGGTTTTAATTGGAGGGCCCAACCAGTAAAGAATTGAATTCCATTCAACAGGAGATGGGAGAACTGCACAGGATCAAAAAGTATGGAAAACGTGCCGAATGCTGGTGCCTGTTCATGGCCATCCGGGTGCCCGTCTCATGTCGTCGTGAAACCGTCTCACTTCTAGGCGCTTTCAAGAGACCCAAAGTCGCAGGAAAGAAAGCTTAATGATAATATGTTTGTTTGAAGAAATCAGATGTGCCAACCTTTCAACTGCCTTGATTCGAATATTGCAAACCTCTCCCGCATCTATTTCCACCTAGGCCGCATCGCCATCTGTTCATCGTCATTCTAATTCCCAGTACCCTCATCATCCGCCTCTGGCGGGTCTTCAGCTGGATCGACTGTACCCCGATTCGCCCGTGGCGGGTTGTCAGCTGGATCATATGGTATGCAGTTTTGGCAACAATGATGTCTGCATTTGATACTGAAGCAAACAAACTTGCCCTTGGGCGTCCTGTCATTGCACTTGCAGCAACGCCAGCCAGGAGTTTGCTGAAGCATCACTCTGGTCCAGCATTTCGGTCGATGGCAGACTCTTTCTGCTTCTCGAATGATGTCCAATTTTGCATTCGGGCAATGAACAATAGTTTGACCCTTCTTCAACCTCCTCACTGCTACCGGGCAATCGTGTGCGTTCTTGGGCTTGTACTTTCCTTCCCCAAGGTAGTGGCCACACCGGCCCTTTTTTATAACGTAGCGACATTTGCAGGTTAACGCCATTTTCCTCCTCTTGCGCGATGTGAAACTCGAACAAATGACCTTTATGGCAAGTGTTGAGCGTGTTGAGCGTGTTGAGCGTGTTGAGCGTGTTGGGCGATTTGGGAGTTGTATTTGGAGGAACATGACAATGAGGACTCTCCGGGCAATAAATACCCAGAGAAATGATGCTCCGTGCACATGATAAGCGCGCACACATGTTGCAAATAGCTCATTGCCGTCATGTACCAGATGATGCTGTATGAATACGGTTGCATTTCGCTCTACAAAGACATGGCTGACTTACTCCTCTTCGGAGGCTTGTGCTATTATGACTAGACTGATTCACGACCGGATGTAATGTCAGCCGTCTAGCCGTATTCTGCGGCGGTTGGAAAGAATTGGCCAAGTTTGCACGACCTGTGACGAAAGTTGACTACGGTTGGAGAGACGAGAAATACCTAATCAGCAACAAGTAGGTGGGCAAGCTCTCAAAAGTGGGAATAGCTCGACTGAAAGCGCAAATCAACTGTTATGCCATTTATAAAGGGTAGCATCGATGCAGCTTCAACAGGTCATGTTGGAAACGTGTGCCTGGGCCAGGAACCAAAAAAAGTACCTTTTTCAGGCGTGTCAATATGCATGCAACGCCCCAAGAGTTCAACAATGCCATGGGAAAACCCAAACCCAACCTCCAACGGGTTTTGGTCTCGAGCCAACGCCGTTTGGCTGGTGCCAGTCTCTGCAGCAGCGAACGTGTAAGCGCCGTCTTCAACGGGTGCCACTCGATGAAACATGATTCAACAAAGCCATGCCAGAGACCAACATTGTTAAATAGAAGAAAGACGTCCAATAAGAGCCGGGGCCTCCGACAGCCTACCGAGTACATTACATGTTTCGTCGTCACCATGCAGCCAGCCACCTGCGCCCGTCGGTGCCGTCGGCGCACAGCCTCTCGTGCCTTTCTGTCCGTCTCGGCACTCACAAGGCTTACAGCAATGGCTAGCGCAGCCACTAAATTGCCCCGGTTGCCTTGTTGAGACAAAAGACGATGCGCCAAGCTCAGACGTCATTGAAAGCGTCGCTAAATACATAGCATGTGTTGGAAAAGTCGGAGACGCAATGTCACTAAGTAGCTGTAGCCATCCAACGCATTATTGAGTATTTACTCGTTTGATGCATGCTGTCTACTTTTCCTGGTCACCTCTTGTTTCCCTTTCTGTTATATCTGTTGTCTTTTTGGCCGGTCTTTAGTCAGGCTCTTTGGCGGAATATTGTATGCGGTTGGCCCTGAGCAAATTGCTTTCGTAGTCTCTATCCGTTTATCGTTCTTCTTTGTGAGATTTTTGTTTCGATTATGCTAGCATCTTCTATAAAATCATTAAGCAGAATATATATTCTCTCCAGCTTCTTCAGTCCTTCACTGTCGGGTTGGGTGGAGTCAAAGGAAGCGTACTGTTTCCGGCTGCAATCCCGCCAACGTCCAAGCCCATCGCTACCATCTTCACAACTGCACGCGCTGCTAAAGGCTAGAGATCCAAGTCGGTACAAGCCAAGTTCAGAAGACCCTGCGCCAGACGTTAGAAGCCAACATCAATAAGCTCACCAAGTTTTTACTTGCATTTTGGTCTCCGATGCAGCAAGCGACCTGTTCTCCGCAGGCCGTACTAATCGGCACGGTGATAGCTGCCCCTTGTGTGTAAGTTCACAGCCCAAGTTTCTTCCTTGTCGCCCACTTGCTCACCTAGAAGGCTGAGGTCAATGGGGGAGCAATTTCCGCCTAAAAGGCCGTCGAGCAACGTGCCGGCACTGTTGCCCTTCTTGCAGCAGGAGATTTGTTGGTGATTGCCGCACTGGGCAGCAGCATCGCCGAGAGTCTGAATATGATTGCCGCCGTCGCTGAGTCTTTGAGGAGATGCCAAGATGATGGCGGTGATGACGGCAAGGATGAGTGTCAATTGATGCATTTTGGGAGTGTGTAGGATGCAGTGGCAGGCGCGCCTAGGGAATCAAGAAAAGCAAGTAAGTAGCACCTTGGAGTCAGGTAATCTGTACGTGTACTTGAGATTGCGTACAATAGAGCCTTGGCTTTGACTTTATAACGGGGATGCAGCATTTTATAACCCTTGCTTTCCTGCAAGAGTTTCACTTTCAGCGTCCTCGTAATAAGACATGCAGCCGAGTTAGCTGGTTCAGAATCTGGTGTCTTCCTTTGTAGTTGAAGCAGAGTGCCAAGTGCCAGAGACTAACTAGTCCATCTTCTCCGCGCAACCCATAACTACGGAGAGTTGGGCGTTGGTATTTGTACATGCATGTCGCATCAAGACGTGGGCATGGGCTCATCGTGCCGAAAGATGGGAATAAAACTGACACTCAATGGCCTCAATATTGGCGGGGTCTTTCGTCCTGCTGAAAACATTTATTTATTAGAGCAAGTTTACTAAGAATAGGCCAAGCATGTCGTCGGTCCACCCACCTCGCTAATGATAAAGGATTCTTGACGCTCATATCATCCTTTGACGGCACTTGCTTCATCCATATTTCCCACTCCGTCTCTACCTTTCTCCTCTTGCTACGGCGTGGCCGATCTGTTATATGGTCCTAACTTATAAGCGTCAGATTCGTCGTCAATCGTCAGTGAGGAAGGTGGCCGCCGGGACTGTTGCAAACCGGTCGCAGCACAATGTCAGCGCTGCAAAAGGGGGACCAGCTGATCCATTGCTCTCCGTGGCTGGGCCCATTCTGCCGCCATGCTGATCCGTCTTTAATAACCTTCCAACGTGCTGTGCAAAGACACCAAAACTGGACTTGGCTTCCACAAGGGCTCGAAACGGTTCAAGCAGCGTTTTTTAGCTGAGCAGTTGGTGCCCAAACCGAGGCACTGTGCGCTCGCCTTGGCTGCGATGGAAAGCCTGATGACAGGCAACGCCAAATCCACAAAGCGTCCCAAATGACTGAATCAGCAGCGTCTCTAGCAAGCAAGCCCCATTGCGGCTGAATGGCGCTTTGTTGTAGGGGTCAGTTGAGGAGGAGAGCCTGTACGGATAGTCAATAATAATAAGCTACCTACGAGGCGTGGTCAATCAATCCCCTGCCAGTAACCGCTATGGGCCCAGGGCTGGGCGGGCTGGCGGGATGATTCAGCCCTGGGCTCACACGGAGGCTTTGGCGACATGGGGTGAGCTACCTGGTTGCCTCGCAAGCTCCGCCCTCGTACAAGTATTTTTTCATTGGTTTACTGTTTGAGCGTGCCGACCACGGACATGAGAGCTTGGTGGCCGTCTATTCATATAACATCTTGAGCTCCCAGGTTCAGCTCGTGGGCCATCCATCACCACTTTACCCGACAAAGTGCTTCCATTTGATTTTCAATCCCTACGATACCCAAACCTCAAAGTCTCAACCTCTTTCCTTTTCAAACGCCATCTAATACTTGCACTACCTTAATTAATTCAACGGTTCTGTCCTTTTCACCACAATGGATAGCCGCGCCGTCAATCCCCAAAAGACGCTCGTCACCCCGTTGTGGGTGTTTGGCATCCGAATCGCTCAAGTTGTCTTGTCCATTGTCATTCTGGGCATGGCCGCCGCCTGGACCGACTATGCGCTCTTTGACGCTCCCAGCCTCGCCATTGCCGCCGTATGTTATCCTTTTCGCACTTGACTACTACATTATCGATGGCTCCCGGTACCTCACTAACACGCTCGCCTAGGCCGTCTTCACCTGGGTTGTCGTCGCCTACATTCTCGTCACGGAAAGGATTCCCGTCGCCAATGCCTTTTACACCATCTACGCAGTCATTGCCCTGGACGCCTTCATGTGCATCATCTGGCTGTCTGCGTGGGCTCTCAACGCCGCTCGTCGCGCCGAGCTGGGTAATATTGGCGGCCGCCGAGGTGGGCGCGGCCGGTTTTGCTACGAAGGCATCTGCTACGACTACAAGAAGCGTTCCATTGAGCGTCGCGCCATGACCTGGCAGACTCTCAGCGGCCTTCTCGCCGGTGTCGCTGCTCTCGGCGCTGTTGTCTGGTGAGTTGACCTGCACCGCCACCCCGATGACGTGAGCCTATACTTACACACCTATAGGGTCCTCTTCATTGTCACCCTCGTCTGGACAATCATGAACTTTCTCAAAGGTCGCAAAGACGGCCGCTATACCCTCGGCTCTTCCAGCACAGTCTCTGCCGGTCACAACATGGAGGAGCAAAAGGTCCAGGGTCAGCAGTCGCCGCAGCCGCCGCAGCCACAGCAGACTCAGCAATATGTTCAGCCCGAGTACAACGGCCAGCAGCAACAGGCATATCCCCAATACCCTCAGCAGCCTGTTGAGGTCCAGACCCAGTACCAAGCTCCTCAAGTTGACGCCCAGTACCAGCAGCCACAGCAGCAACACCCCCACGATCCCAACCAGATAATTCCACAGCAGCAGCAGCAGCAACACCACCCGTAAATGTCGTTGACATTTGCAGGGTGATATTCGGATCATTGGCCGAGTACAGAAAATGACAGTGAGGTGACGTTTGGTTCTGGAAATACTCAACTCAAATGTGATGTAATGATGTGAAATGGGATCGCTACGCGGGCCGGGGGGGCGATGACTTCTTTGATACCACTTTGCGAATCTTGGGGCGCACTTTTATCGATATCCAAACCTTTTCAATATACAGATTAGTGTCGCTCATAATTTTATCCAAAAATTTTACTCGGAAAATTTCCACAGAAAAATACATGGTTGCCTTGTTCACATGCCCCAGCTGAGTACAAAGTTCAGCCTCATAACCTCATGCTAGGCGCCGAGAACATGGCGCTCAGCCGCAGTCAGATGATGAAAGCCCCTTCAACCATTCCACAACAAGGCAAGCGTAAATCTGAGTCTAAAAAAGTAAAATAAAGCTTCCTAATTAATCGACCAGCGCGTTTCGTACTCGTGTTAATTATTAAGCTGGATATTTTGATCAATTTATGTGAATGCGGCAGGCGGTGTGAGAATACTGCCGCCCAACCACGCCATGCAAGGCCAAGCTCCGAGCACTGAACAAAGTTCCGTCACAGCGAACGGCGAAGCAGCCAAGGACGCATTGGCTCTCGCGACATCAAATTGGAAGTGAATATCCTACGAGGCGTGGAACGTGTCGGCCAATTACCTCTTCCTTGTCCATTAGCGGCTCCAACATAACCAATTCGCATCGTCGAACCTCCTTGTATCGTCGAACCTCCTTGGATCGTCGAACCTCGTACGATTCGACAAAACTCGACGACAGCCAGATACCCTGTTCAGAATAGAAGCAACAAATGGACGCTGCAATGGCTGGCCAAGCATCCGATCTGCCTACGCCTCCCCCGGAGCGCCTGGGCGTGCCGTCACGCAATCCGCTCCCGCTGTCCGCGTCCCAGGAGTCGCAAGTGCGCGACATTTACTATGCGCGCGTCCGCAAGCAATGCGCCGACGAGATTAAAGGTAGCCCCCCGCATCCATCAAACCTCGTCTCCCAAAGAAAAAAAAGGAGAAACGCTTACCTGCTGATGATAACTAACGTCCACCTTTTTCTGCCCCCCCTACAGCTTTTGCCGCCTGCGCCCTTGGCCGCACATTCACCGTCTCGTTTGCGTGCCGCGCCGAGCACCGCGTCATGAACGGCTGCATGAAGCTGCACGCCAACCAAAAGGAGCACGACGCGGCGCGCGAGGAGTGGTTTGCGATGCGCATGGACCGCCAGCGCCAGCGCGAGGCCAGGAACAAGGTGGCCGTCGCGCAGGAGGAATTCATGCATGACTGGTGGGGGCTGCCCGAGGACGTGCGGCTGTCGCGGCAGAGGGACGCTGAGCAAAAGGGCGTCCAGCTGCAGGAGAGGATTGGCGGCATGCCGGCCAAGGATCGTCCGCTCGACGGCAACAAACGATGATGATGATGGGGTGGCCACGGCCCTTGGGAGGGAGGAGGTGGAGGGAAGGGAATGTGTACTTGTATATGTATGATGGGCACGAAGCTGGGGGAGTGGGCACTTTGCATTTGTCTGGCGTTTGATATCTTCATCTCTGTACACTGTTGTGCGTTGTTGCAGGGCAATGTTTTGGATTTCTTACCTGTGGTCTTTGGCATATATACAGCTTCATTGAAACTTCTCCCAACTGTACAAATAGAAAAAGTCATCTTGGCTCTGTCGCAGTTGCGATGGTGAAATCTCACAACGTGTTCAAAACTTGACAAGACCTAGCTGCGTCTCTATCATATTAAAAGCCCCAAACTGGTTGACCTGGAACCGATTGTTGGGGGCCATCTCAGGCATTGAAAGCTACTCTTCATCGCCATAGGCCCACGTCTACATGCGAGTTGGGAGCCGCCGTCTCGCTGAAGATGACGAGAAGCCAGGCATTCAACAGTACAAGTGTGATTACTTACGTTGGCGACGAACTCTGGCCATAAAGAGTACTGATCTCGCCATTCTCAGCAAAGACGTCGCTAAAAAGTACTTGGGCTCGCAGGGCCTGCGTCGCAGTCCGCTGTACGGGTAGCTCTCAATGACGGCCCAGACGCCGGTCCAGAGAGCAGTTGCAGCCCGAGACACACATCGGTACACTACAGAGCAAGAAAGGTTGAGCTTGCACAAGAGTTTTATCTCATTGCAGTTGATGTGCCGAGATTTATCTGTGAATTAGTATCGTGGCATGTGTCCCAGGCCATGAGCTGGCGCTGGTTTTGGCAGTGCCGTCTTGTCCTTGAGCCAGTGCAGGGCTACCAAGGCAATTGCTTATGCCTCGCGTACTATGAGAGAGCTTGAGAATAAATTAGTCTGGTTAGTCTTTAAAGTGCACTGCAAGTACAGTCGCTATCTAATACAATAAATAGTGGTGATGCAGCAAAGCAATCTCAATAGATGGAGTGGGCATGAGACATGTCCACATATGCCGCAGTGAATGCAGGATTATGCAGGAGTGCTGCATTGCCGAGACAATTTGGACCTAAAATAAGAACTGCGAGTCGGAGAGGAACTGGCCATTATGAATTGATATGCAAGACGTTGCGATTCTGTAATTAAATGTAATCAGAATGGTGATGGGCGTCAATATTTGACGGCACGCAATCGAGCAGGGCTGCCACATGGAGCGAAGTTTTGCGGCCATGCAGCTACTTATACGTGATCGGGCTCAGGAATCATATTCAAAAAGTCATTCTCTGTCAGAAATGTCGCAAACTGGCGAATGTAATTAAGAGCCTTGCCGTCTCGCCAAGAAGCGCTGTCAGGTCACCATCTCTGTTTTATGCGCCCGTCACGAACTGCCACGAATCGACAGGCTTACAAAGTCAACTGCCATATATTTATTTATTTATTTATTTAGTTATTTATCTTGCGGCGCCCGTTTGCTGAGCATGAACTTGGATAATAACTTGACGGGCATTCCCGAATTCGCTATCCACAGTATAAACGGCCAACCCCAGCCCGGCCCGTTATTCTTGTCATATTGGAAG